>JAMZDL010000247.1:0-30358 GCA_027579765.1 Candolleomyces efflorescens
TGTGTTGGTGTTAGAGTTTGGTTCTGAAGTCTTGTTGGTTTCTTTGAGCCCTAGAACGCGACCTGCGCATCAACGGGGAAAGTGGAAGGGGCAACGGGGCGCAGGTAATTGCGCACAGGCGTGGACGGTACGGCAGGTTGATTTTGCGGAGCGGACGCAATGGGTGATTGGGGCTGGACCAGATGTTGGCCCGACTGCTGGGAAGACGACATTGGGGCCGGGCCGTTGGTCGCACCTGGAGACTGGAAGACGACAGAGGGAGCGGGCGGTGTGGTAGACGCAAACGAGGACGTGTCTTGAGCCTGAATTGCAGCAAGGAAACGGGGATAAGCGGAGACAGGGGCGGCAGGAGGTGTTTCCCCTTTATTCATGGCCTGGATAGCAGCAACGAAACGTGGGGATCCTGTGGCGACGTTGGATGGCGACCGATTATAGCCTGGTACAGCGTTAACCCCAGCGGAATTGGAGGGGTAGGTTCGGTCCGAAGTAAGATGAGCAGGCTGGAGAAGGTGCGAGGCTGCGGCAGCATAAGAATGTGGAACAAAACGACTGCACAATAGGACGCACCCGGAACACTAGTTTCAAGTTGTTGGATCACAGCACCAGTGGGATGGACAGCACCTGTGGCCCTGAGTCGGACAATTAGTGAACCCAAACATAAACCAGACGTTGAAAACAACGTACTTGCTTTGTGTATTCGAGGACTCCTCATGCACCTGAGTTCCTTCATAGCGGCCATCGTCCCCAGCTGGGGTATCGTCACTATGCGCGAAGAGTTAGAGGATGTATGCGAAAACGAAAACCAGACGAACATGAAGGGATCGTTGGTATCGTAGTTGTCGAGGTCGAGTATCTTATCTGCTTTAGGCATCGCTATATCGGAGCAGTCACGGTCAGATTCGCTTTCTTGTACACTGTGTAACACAGGCGCAATCAGAGAGGTTCTGCGGAATCAAGCAATAAGGACGCACATGCGTTTTGATTTTTTTCTCTGACGCTTTTTACCGGCGGATACTCGTTTGCGTTTGGTCGAGCTCGCGCTATAAAACGAATGAGAGGTGTGTCTAGGACGGCAGAACTGAGCGTACCGGCCACGAACGGGACTTCCAGGGTCACTAGCACTGGCGTCGCTTTCGGGTGCCGGGATTCTTGGCTGGGTTGACGGAGGAGGCCTGTAGTCTCTTGAGTAGAAGTCAAACAAGATGGGAAGGTATACTCACGAAGGATCACCCTGTGCGAGAGGCGAGTCATCGCCGTGTTGTTCACGCACTGTGTCGCGAGTGGCGGTTCTCGCTTTGGCAGCACGGGTTTGGATGATAGACTGATGGGTGCCAGGGCCGTTATGAACGCGGTTGTTCGCATATGGAGCACGATACACAGAATCGGCGGGATCGTATAAACCGTTGCGGCTACTACAGAAATCGGTCAAGTCGGAAGGGGATATGGGTAAATAGAGGGACGTACACCTGGGGGCCCCTTGAGTCGGGGGAAGGAGATTGAGGGGTGGAAGCAGGGCCGGAAGGTGGGGCAAGATTATTCAAGGAGGGGACAGTGTTGACCGCAGCAGTGTTGATAGGTTCGTCAGTAGCTCTGTGCCCTAAGTAAGCGTTGAGTCTCATGAAAATCGAGAGAACAATTACTGATAGTATTGGGGGGGATACTGGGCGGCTTGGTTGTGCATTTGTTCGTTAACCCTGACGGTCTAGGTGTTAGCATACGGGCGATGCAGTGGTGAAGAAGGACATACATAGTTTGGAATGTGCGAGGGTGAGCGTTCGGGACATGAGCGATCACATCGCCAGTGGGTGGAAACTGAACAGAAGGGGGTGCAGGAGCGTCGGTGAAGACGACGTTGGAGTTCAAGCTAGACATGAGGGCAACAGGAAGGTGAGCACTTGCTACGATGGGAGAAAGGCATGCAGTTACATGGCTTTTATAGGTTTTCAGAAGGCCCGTGTCGAGTAGATGGTCCATGGTCCTACGCAGGACGAAGCGGTACAGCGACGCAGGAATGCTGAAGGTCCATTCGTGGAATTTCACATGTATAGAGGTCCATGGTAGTGAAACTCGAGATTGTAGCGAAGATGGGTGGTGTACGGTGAGCTGAAGAGAGAGGGTACCGAGTGAGTCAGTGCAAGTTGGACAGACGAATGGAGAAGGCGCGTACGGAGTTTATAAGGTAGATGTCGTGAGAATTATGATCGTATGCTGTACTCGCTTCAGTCAATAAGATCGACGATCTAATATCTAATCTAACGGCTAAGGCCATCTCTTGCAGATGGCATACAGAGGTAGACGTGGACCGGGTAACATACCGGGTCCATGGGTCTGTGGACTTATGGAGAGGGAATATCATCCACGATGGCGACCAGAATTTTGTGACTTTAAAACACGAGGGAGTATTTGTACAGCAACCCAAACCTTCTCCATTCCCCATCGTGATTTTATCGACATGAACCACCTATACGACCACAATAAAGCGAGTGAGTGAAATTCCCGTGTTGAAGAGCGTCGTTGACACTGGGTGAGCGCAGAGGCGATCGTGGAGTCGTTGTATGAAGGTCATCAGGGCAGCGCCGTAAGCGGTGTGAATGTTGTGCAGGACGTCGAGGTATGTCATCTCTTTTCATGTGAGGAGGTCATGAGCTGAGTATGGCTTAGTTGGACCACACGACGTTCCAGAAGGTGGAATGTCCGCCTTCCGTGAGGATGTTACACGTCCAGGACGGCGAAGAGGCTGAGGTCGTGATGAAGGCGTATGGAGTGTTGTGCGGTGCAAGCCTGCCTCCTGTTACTAGGCCCCCGTAAGTTTCAAGTATCCTTTGAACAGGACGCATTCTGACGAAAGATGTGAAACAGGCGCGTCGTCAACTCGACCCGCATCCGCAATTTAAGGCAGCATGTCAAGATTACGGCGTTTGGTTCGCACTACCTTCTCGAAGCCCTTGCTCATCTGAGCGATGTGCAATCCAAGCTGCGGGTTCACGTCAAAGGGGATGTATCGGGGGGGATGGAATTTCTGCCTTACGAAGGGTCCCCGTGTTTGGAGTCTCACGCGAGGTACTTCACGGATCGCAGGTTGGTGCCATACGAGAAGAGTCAAGGTTTTCCGCGTAACATCGACTTGTTCGATGCGGCCGTCGCTACGCGCGGCATGGTCCGAGACCTATGGGTACCTCCGGTCCGCCTTGGACCTTCCGTACATATTATTCTCGCGGGAGTGTCCACATAATATTGATTACATGTCAGTCCCAATTCGTTCTCATCACCCCGGATTTCTACGCCCCATTGTCTCCTCCTTCTCCCGCTTGCGTAATCCTTTCTGAATAATCTCCGCACCAACCCAAGTTCCTGTAGTACCTGTCGTTATACACCTGACTTCCCAACCGTGCGCGATGGGCGCCCCGCTCCAACGCCTCCCCTGCCATGATGTGCCTATACTCATCGGTGTTTCGGGTGTTCGTGTATACCTGGGATAGATTAACTGCCACGCTTGTGTCAACGTTGTCCAATCCGTACATAGATACCACGCTCACCCTTGTAGTCGCAGTCGATTACGTGAATGATATAATCCTCTTGGATGACGGGACACTTCGCCACCCAATCGCCATCCTCATTCCGTCCGATGTACGCTGATCTTCCCCCTCCCGGAATGGAACAGCAACAGCGCCAGTGAAGCTTCCTGTCACGGAGCCATTGTATCAACTCCTCCGGCTTGATTTTCTCGCCCTCGGGCGTCGTTGGCCTGGGCGGGTTAGTACTCATTGTTATCACGACCGTAGAAAGTACGTACCATGACACCTGAATGCCCTGGTGTCCATCCCAAAGGTACAAATCTTTCCCTTGAGCTTGGCATGCGTAGAAGAGCTGTACACGAGAATCGTAATCCATGGTGGACATCGTTCGGTGTGAAGGGGAGCGTCAGATTGTGCGCCCAAATTTTCCATCGTCCCGACTATATGACTAAGGGATTCCCACGCCCCGACTCCCCTCCCTTAACATTAGCGTGTATAGAGACTCAATTCACTACGATACGTTGTTGAGTCAACCCGTCGTACCTCCCACACCATCCTAAATATATCGCTTCCGTTTCAAGCCATCCTTCATCGTCCTCCCCGCAGATCCAATTCGCGTCCATTTGCATTCCATCAATGTAATCTTCTTCGTCCAAACCGGGGGGGACGTGCTCGTAAGAGCTAGTAAGGCCGGTCCTCTGCCGTACGCTTGATAAATTCACTGCGGTTACTTTAGCAATTAGACCGTCCTGTACGTGGGACACTCACACTCGAATTGGCATCCTCCTGCCCCGCTCTTTCCACAACGCAGGATGGTCGGTCCGACAGTTGATTGTTCAATCACCGCAACCCTTCCACCGCCTACAACTTCGTCCCGGCATAGACACGTCCACACAAGGTTCCGCTCTTGAAGCCAGGTTCCCATTCTCCTGGCATCAATTTTTCGGCCCCGCCTATTGGTTGGCCTTGACTTGGCTCAGACCTGACACCCGATGTGCACAGAAAAAGTATCTACTCACCATTCGATCCTGCACGCGGTGTCGTTCACCCATAACACGATATCTTCGCCCTCCGCCTGTAAATCGTACAACCTCTGTAGTCGCTCTGCAATGGGTCGCTCCATGTCGCTGGGATGCGCAAGTGGAACAGCCCGGAATAAATCAGGTCGCTTTATTTGTACTTGAAGGTGTGTACAAACAATCAATCTCCCGATGACGATGACGAAGCACTGCCCTCCCCTGCTCTAACCCCCCCCCACAACACCACATCTCCATCTCCTGCCCAATGCGCTCCGCCTATACCTCTAACACATATACAGCAATAGATGCGCGTTTGTTGTTGCACTCTAGCATATCCCGCCGTCCCTCGGTGAACAATTTCAGCATACCTTCGAATACAGTGTACGCCCCCCGCATTCCATCGTGCATGTAGACTTTGCTGTTCGCTGTCACCACTCTAGATACGAAATGGAAATCTCCGAAATAAATAACCCCCGCTAGCTTATAACACCCCTTCAACGGTAATTCAAAGCGCTCATTTAACGACATGTCCCCGGTGTTCCGCAGCTCAAACGCGACCATAGCTTGTGCATCATAAACCGGAGCAATGTTATGTCCACACCTTGGACATCTCCCTGGTAGGTCATTTATTTTCTGTACAAATTCTTGAATTGACCGTGATTCGTCCATGATGAAGTACCTGTCCCATGGCAAACGGCGGGGGACTGCCTCTCGCGCCCTCCAAACACATGAGCGACAGCGTACTTCCATCGATTGTGGTATGGGGATCTGTTTACATCCCAGTAAGTCCCCACTCAGATAGTACATATCTGCACCATCTTTTCCAACAGGATATTGCGCAATGTTACTCCTTCGCAATGTCGTTCGCCACGTGTCGCGGACCTGTGTCAAATCGGCACTTGGATCCTGCATCGACATGCTATCGAATCCATTTATCATGGCCGCAAGCGCATCGCTATATCCTCTGACTTCCTCAGGCACCGACCTCCCGCTACGCCAAATGCTATACATTATAGCGGTCCACGCGTCGTAGGCGCAACTATAGTCATTCCCGTCCCACACGGGTCCCAATGGGAGCAGGGCGGCCGTCAACGGTGCCCCCCCTTGTTTGGTACGTTTTATTACACCTGTAGCTGCGTTATTTGACTTGCGCTTGACCGGTTTCGCGTAGGTGCCAAACTTGGGATCTACGTCCAATCCCTCCGTATTGTCCAACGCGGTCGACTGCCGTATTATCGGGTGCCAGGATTGTTCGACACCCGGCTTTGCCCAGGCCTTATAGCGATTAATTGTCGCCCAACGCGTACTTTGAGCGATACTCTCTGGTAGCTCCCCTCTGTATCGCAGGTCGGTAATTACGTCCAAATAATTTAACTCTCGATATTCCTGACGAAGCTCTCCGTCGATTTTTCCCTTAAGCTTAGAACCAGGGAAGTCGCGCAGTATTATCGTCCCTGCCAGACTGCAACCCCTTGACAAGCATGTGTAGGCGGCCTGAAAGTTCTTGCAGTTTTTCAGATCGACGACGTTGAATTCTCGCGTCTTGCCCTGGGAGGAGTAATCCGTCATGGCAAAATTAGGTAACACCGGGATCTGGGATCTAGAGACTCGCAAGTACAGGTCGGACGGGAGACGTGCGTCGATAGTTTGGGCCATCCTTGTCATTGGAATGATGTTCAAAGGCAAGTTTGGCACATTTACTTCGTGCGGCGGGTTGACTAGTTGCAAATACAGGACTTCGAGGCGTTTTCTGCTACGCGACCTGTCCGTCCAGCTATATGTCCATCCAACTACCACAGCTTCTTGTCCTCTGGTAATGCACAGCTCCGTCGCATCATTGTATCGGATGATAACTGGCATTCCCCTACAGAGGCTCAATTTGCCCGGGACATGATCGCTCGTACTTGGCGGCTGCTCCCATAACGCAGCCTGGTCCCGAGGAGTCAAGCAGGTGGCTGTAGAGTATTTCTTCGTCTTACCGGAGAACCGCGTGCGTTTTGGTTCGGTGGTCGAGAGCTTATCAAAGCAGTAAAAGTGCTCCAGTTCGTAACCCAGCTCTTTCGCAAAACGTGCTGACTGTGATGCATTGAAGTGGTCTTTGTCTAGATTACGGGCGGTGATGATGGAAACGTTTTTGAAACTGCCACCGTCCACCGTTAGTTGGGTATGGGGCCCGGCGATTCGACTGCGTAGAAGAGCGATATCTTGCTCAGTACACGCATGATATCGCAAGTTCTCAAGCGCTCGACGGAAAGCCACTTCTTCTGGTTCTTGACCAACTTGCCGCATATTTTCTTTCAGTATGACGGCTGTTGTAAATTGCATCCATATGGTTCGTCCAATCGTTTTCTCCCCGGAAAGCGCTAACTGCCGAGGACTTTGATGCAGTGGCACAGCCCTACTGTACAGCGGTTCAACGACCCCGGCGGGAGGTAGCTGAGCGAAATCTCCCGCTAGAATGACATTGAGGCCTCCGAATGGTTTCTCGAATACTTGTAAGGCCTCACACAATCTCGCACTGATCCGACACAGGTTCACCACATTCACCATAGATACCTCGTCTAATAGAATGTACCCGACCATCCTCAAACGGTCGATCAAATCCGAAATAGATCCATATTCGTCTCCAGTCCCTTTTCCTGTCCGTAGTCCGAGAAAGGAGTGATAAGTTGTTCCACCAATCAACGCCGCCGCTGTCCCTGTCGGTGCGAGCAGGATGAATCGGTATGGCTCTCCTCTGGCTTTGAAAAACGTTTCCAAAGATCGAATTACCCGGCTTTTCCCTGTGCCACCCATGCCCCCCAGATACATCAGCAATTGCTCGCCGCCAATGCATGTGGCATGATTTGCCACAATTCTAAACGCCTTCTCTTGATCCTTGTTCAACTTCGACTCTGCCACAATATCAGCCATCAAGTTGCCAGCATGTGGCGCTGGCCTGAAGTCTTTGGACAGAAAACTGGCCGATACCACGTAGGCATCGTTCCGGACCACCCCCTGATCCCCCTGATCTACTCCTTCTTTCTGGACCTCTGCAGCGGCAAACCGGCGTCTCCAGTAGAGCAAGCGCTGAGCGCGAATGATAGAGCGCCATGTGGTCGCAGTCATATCGTCATCGACCACGATCCTTGGGAGCGTCGATTGATTTCGAAGTGATTTTGAGGGTTGGTTGAACTCCCTCCAGCCTGCCTGTTTCAGCGCGATGACACTTGCTTCCTGTTGTAGCACACCTTTGTTGAATGCGGGCCCATTGATATCCACGTCCCCCTCATGCTCCGGATATCCCCCATCTATGCCTTCTTCGACATCGATACCCTCACCGTCATCGCCATCGCCATCGTTATCACTATCGTCGTCGTTTGATGAGGTCTTATAGAGGGAAGCATAGTCATCTTTGGCGTCGTAACATTCATATCTGACATTGAAGTTTGCCATCAGCTGTTTCTGTCGAGCGGTGAATGGGAAACGCTTGAATGCATCTTCCCAACTTTCAAACGCTGACTTCAAATCCACACCCGTGCGCCACGGTTGAAAGAAGATAAGCATGGTACAGCAATACACTTCTCTGTCCCCAGTGTCTGGTCGAGGCATGGCTGGGCCAATGAAATTGGGCACTACGAAATCACGACGACCGGGATCGCACGCGACCAAGTGGGTCTGAACCAATGGGTGCGAAGGTGAATACTTAAAGAACGGGAGGTCCAAGGGCAGTCCTCTTTTCGGTGAAACTTTATGCCTGACAGAACATTGAATCCATTCGTATAAGTTGACGGCCTCGTGTTGAATTGGGCGAAAGCGATAGTCATCAGTGCTGGATTTGCCGACGAAAGATCCATTGGCTTTGCGTATTTGGACGGGTTGATGGTCGCGCATGTCCGCTGTGGGTGCGTCTTGCACAGGACGAGTAATCCTTTCAACCCCCACATCGTTGCTTTGTTCTTCAGGGTCAAAGGCACCCTCTCCTTCATCCGGATCAGCGTGCCCGACCAAGATCCTCCATTCCTCTTCCACATATGTTACAAAGTTCTTCCAGTAAAATGGCACGAACTCGTGGCTTGCGTACCGGTCTGGGTTATCCAACAGATATAACGCGGCCATCGGGGCCCCGATTTCCATCTTGGCACTTAGAGAATTCACGATTTTTATGATCATCTTTCGCGCATTTTGGGCAGAGGTGTTTTCGTCTTGAAGGATATCAGCATTTTTATTGAAGGAGTCGTACATTGTGGAAAACACCTGGTACGTCTTCAACCAACTTTTCGTTATATAGTCCGTCACATAACCAACTGTGGCCTTTATCGCTGTGCCTGATAACAAGCAGGTGGTATCGGTGTTGCAGCGGGATGCCGCAACGAGGGCAGGAGTGATGTTATTCATCCACTCCTCTTGTTTCTTCAAGTTGATATGGCCATTGACAGGGTCTATTGTGGATTCCATGTACAAGGTACGGGGAAACCTAGCAGTACAGACTCCATCTTTGTTGATGCACCCTTTACCTGTGGCATGTACCTTGGGAAGACGACTCTCTTGAGACTTGGGCGCTTTCGGCGAAGGGTTGTCCCGCCTGCCAAAGCATTTATGGATGTTGGAACGCACGAGTATGTCGTCCACAATACGCTTGAATCTATTGTACCAATTTTCTAACTCCCCGCAGTCGTCACACGAGCATTCGTCCTTGCTCTCGCACCAAATTTCGGGGGGTGCCTCTGGCAAGGTCATGGTTGGGTCTTGATAGTCCAGAGGGACGTCGGTGTGTTCGTCTTCTTCGACCAAGATGGTATGTATACCCTTGTCGTTATTTTTTGGAGGGAGAGGAACTCGTTTCTGGACCTCTTCTTTGCTTCCGGTCAAGAATTCGCCAACGTGGCAGCTTTCGAGATAAGCGATGATGTCTTTCTGAAACTGGGAGTCCTCTGACATCAGCCTTTCTCGCAGTATCTGGGGAGTCGGTGCACCGTCTATCCACAATAGACAGTGCAAGTGTAGAGTCATTCTACCTTGCTGCTCTACGGTGCCATAATACCCAGAAGGCTTGCCGTAAAGACCGCGTGTGGCACCTTCCGCGGACCAACCGCAAAGATGTTCCAGGAAAAGCTTGACTAAGTAGTCAAAAAAGCGCGCACAGGCGACTGGGTTCTGGGTTATCAAGTGTTGCCTCTCCGCGTAACCTTTGATTTCGGGCTTGAATGTGACGTCGTGATCGGCGAAGTATATGCACAACGGATGCTTGTTATCAACAAAAGATGAGGTCAGAAACCAATTTGGAGCGTTTGCAAATGCCACCATCGACCACAGTTCATTCCTCTGAAATTTCTTACTCGAGATAGAACCATCGACATGCGTTCCGACATACTCGATTTGATCGAGTAGTGAGAAACACAGTTTCTCTTGTGGCGTCTCTGGCAGTACGCGTTCGCCGTTTTGCATCCTCTGCGCAATTGAGGCGAGGACGTTTGAGTTTAAATTCCCGATAGCCTCTGCCACTTTCATGAAATTGCCTCGTTTCACCATTAAGAAGCTGCCCAATGTACCTTGTTTGATCAACTGGTGGTTGAAAGCTACAATTATGAACCCGGCGTCCTCCTGAAAACGCTTGTCGTGATACATAAGGAGCCACTTGAGGTGTTTATCCTTCGCAATTCGGCCTTTGTGCATAGCCTGTCCAACTCCACCCAGCCCATAAGGGAAGAGCCAAGGGAACATCTTCGGGTATAGCTGGGGATTGTCGTAGATGGATTGTGGCTGGTCATCATGACCCACTGCCAGCAAAGAACCCAAGCTTTTTAAATGCTGAATAGCAGCAGCCTTGCGTTGGGTAGTGGACATTGATGTGAATCGTTCGCTTGTCAAACCATGAACGGTAAATGGACATGGACCGGATGACGTACCAATCTCGCATTCCTCATCGAATTGACTCTTTGCTGAATCGGGGATGTTACCTTCACCCTCCGTGGTCTTGTTATAGAGCACACCCACTGGAACCTTCCCTTCTGGATAGTTATTTAACGTGGCGTAATCGATTTCTAGATCGGCATACATGGCGTTGTTGGCCTTTAACCATTCCAAGGCATCTCTCACCTTGGTACGCCTGACCAACACAGGTGTTCTCTTCAAGTCGGCTTCGGTTGGAGGGTTAACCCCCGTAAACACCACTGCCAATATCTCATCCAATTCCGGTAAGGATATAGGCAAGCGATTGTATACTTTCATCGTTGGATGTTCGAAAGCAATGACATTGGCCACCATTTTCGTGTGCCCGCTTGAGATACGAACCACACAGCGGTTGTACCGAACTCGAGATATTAGGGATTTTTCGGCCAGCGTCAAACCCTGCAAAACCGTAGGAACTTCTCCGAGCCACAAGAAATTGGCGAGAGCCATTTGAGGCCGCACCCCACCTTTCAAACACTGGTCGCAACTTTTGCAAATGGAGTGGACACCTGGCAAGAGCAATGGCTCATTTACTTCGTAGCAAGGATCATCCGTCGTTCTTCGTTCGATGCGTGTTGCACCCGTCTGGCACAGGAGTTCGCCATTATACTCGGTCACATTCAAAGGCAACAAATCATATCGGGGAGTGAGCTGACCGCAGCAGGCGCAGGCGTCCTCCTCTACCGCCGCAGGTTCCAACCCCGCACAATAACCACGCATGGCTTTCGCCACGTCGCGCATTGAGGTCGGTTTTGGCGGATACGATGAGGGGGCGGGTGGGTTGTAGGGTGGCCACTCATAGGACGAGACTTGGCTTGCTAAAGCTGCCATGTCCGCTTTCTCCTGGTTCTTGGTCACCGGGGCAAAGTAAAAGTCTAAACCTGGGCATGAATCACATTTGTGGGCCTTCAAGGCTAACAATGCCTTAGCCTTCGCTATGCTCTTTGGCAAACGTATGGCGTGATGAGCCGCTAGAGAACGTATGGCTGGAACAGTCAATCGCTTACCCAGTTCTTCCAATGGGACGTTTCGAACGCACAAGAGATCCTCTGAGTTTGGGGGACGGTCTTGGCAAGACAAGAGAACAGAATGCAGCTTTATCGGGTCGTCGCCCCGAGTTGTTATTTCCCCAGGCAAAAATGCGTGAATGGCCTCCATGGTCCACGTTTTACACGCAGCGACGAAAGCATTACTAACCACGGGGAAGGTATCCGCGTCATCCTTACCAGCCGTGGACGTTCCCACCGAGGGTTGTAGCAGTGCCGCCCAATCTTGACACTGCTCATCGCAAAGGTGCGCTTGCAACAATTGCAATATGGCATGCCGACGATGCAGACTGGTTGTTTTAATGGCATGCAAAGAAGCAAAATCTCGTAGTTCGTCTACGTTCAAATGTTCCAGCAAAACCTGAATTGGCAGTTGGCACGCGATAGCCCCTGCAGGCATCTGGGGCAGAGCCATTAAAATGTTGTTCGTCGTGTTAACTGACTTCAGGATATAGTGATAGTGAGGCCACGGTTTGCCAGCACCAGCCAGGTTCACAGCCTTGGAAAGGTCATGTATAGTCAAGCGTTTGGGGCGTACCCCACCTCCCCAGAGTGAGCGAGATGATCCATGGACGTGCACGGTTACCCCACGACCATCGGTATAGGGGGGACAAGGAATTAACGCTGCCATTTTTCAGCAGATTCAGACGCAACGCCTACAATGGGCTGATCAGTACCTCACTCGTAACCTTGTGCCACTACAAAAGAGTGGAATAACGGCGAATGAGGGTGGTGGTCACTGGAGGAAGGTCGGTGATCCCAAAAATGTGTTACCATCACCAGGCGCCGTCACACCAGGGGCTCCAATGGCGGGGACTGCATTGAACGCCTGATGTCACTCACGTTCCAGTACCCATCATTGTGAGCATTATCAATGCAGCCCAAGTTATGAGACCTTCCAAGACACCTTCTCCTGGGTCGTACCATCATGCCGGACGCGCAACAGATTCAAATACAGCAATGGATTCGTGTTCAGAACACCCATCCCGACCTGACCCTCCTGGATCCCCTTCGAGAGGAGGTGTTTCGAGTGCCCTGGTGATTCGCAGTGCTACCTACTGCATTTTCGAGGGAAGGCTAATGATTTTCAGGCCTGAATTGCAAGACCATTCCACTGGTCGCCCGGTCAAAGTGGCCCCGCCCCACATCCTACCTTTTTTACGATCCCGCCATCTCATTTGGACGTGCTTTTGCTTCACATCTGATCTTCTGGGTCATCCTCAGGCCGAGTTTGTGCAATACCCTCAAGGGCAAGTACGAGTTTACTGTGCTAATCGTTTGAAGACATGCGGTTTTCATCGTGAGCCAATTTCCCCACCGATAGAAGCGGCGTTTAATTCGCATTCCAGTTAACTTGAATCAGATCTACCACCGGACAGACAAGTTTCTTGGGTACGATTGCTACGCGGAGAATCAGAACATCGAACAATTCCTAGCGTTGCAACCCGAAGTGGAAGTTGATGAGGACGAGCAGACGATAGCGGGGTGGATTGGGTCTTACGACAACACTACACGACAACGGGCGTTGTTGGCAACCGTAGTATGAATAAGGATTTTATTGGTGTATCGTACTAGTACTATGTATGAAGAATAATTCAACGACGTACGCTATTAATGGAGGGAACAGCCATGGAAGAAAAAAATTAAATTAAAAATTAAAAATTGGGAGAAAGATTTGCGAGGCGGAACACCTTTTGAACAACAACGATGAGATCACTCCATGCCCTCTTGCTCTTCTTCCACCACGTCCGTGCGAACATAGGCGAGATGACTCTTCGTGTTGGATTCCGGTGGAACGCCAACGACGATGACCCATTGCAGGTTACAAGCTAGCGTCCACCGCTTGTGCTTGGAATAGTAAACGACGATGGTGTGCCCCACGACGACGAAAGACCCATAGGGTATCTCACCTTGCCATCGCGGCAAGAACGAGTCCAGGTCCCGCAGATCTTTGTCAAAGTCGATGGTGCGAGCCTCGCGTGCGTCGTACACAGGAACTAAACATGGATCAGCTCCTCTCCAATCATAGTGTGTCAACACTCACTTATATCCGAGTGTGACAATGCAAATGCATCAGGGGTGCTGGGTGTAGCGAGGACCGAAGCGCTCGAAGCAGACCCCCGTCGTTGGCTGGTGTCCGGAACGGGGCGTGTGGTAAACTGCAATGCGTCCTCGCGATATTGAGCCCACATAGTCTTCTTTCCGGTCGCCATACCCGCGAAAGCCAAGTAGCGATCCCATTCTTGGGTATGGAAAGCGACTGAGATCTGCTTCTGGGGAAGGCCCACAGCGGAGGGTGTGATAACATTGGAGGTTTGGAGGAAGCCCGTAATCACAGCGATTAGTGGCTTCCCATCGCGCATTAGCGAGTGTCGGTTGGTACCGGTCTCCTTGCAAGGGTGGCCACAAACCGCATAGCATTGAGAGCGGTTCTGGGCATAACATGATCAGCTTTCAATCAAGCACCGGAGCGAAATTCCACGTACCCGCCATTCATCTCTGGACACCAGATACCCCAGCCACTAAATTTGACCAGTCCATCTCCGGCAGTATTAATCCAGGGAACAATGGAGACTCGACTATAGCGCGGTGTTTAATGGGGCGGGAGATGGTAAGCTGAGTGAAGCACTTACGACAATGCGGGTAAGTTGTGGTAGTCGGTGACGAGAAAGGCGTCTTGAGATTCCACGTCGGTGACTTCGCAATAGTCAGGTAGATTTACACAGTGTTTGTGGACACGCGGGTCCACGCTGAGAATGCCTTTCTTGACGGAGGGGTTGGCCCCTTTGGCAGCCAGGGCAGTGGCAGAGCCCAATAGGTCTCGCATGGAGACGGGCTGTGCGTCCATGGGCGTTTGAGGCGTTGGCCATGGAGCCTTTGCAGTGGCGGGAGATTTGATCACCTTGGGCGTAGCTGGTTGGTCGGACGTGGAGGTTGAGGATGGGGCGGCGCGAGAGGTGGGAACCCTCCCTTTCCCCTTGTGTCCAGTTGGAGACTCCATCGTAAAGGGCGAGTTGAGAGGCGAGGGAGGGACCATTTTGGTGCGGGAGGACTTCTTTGGCGTGGAGGGAGCATCGTGGTCCTCTCTAATGGCAACTTTCAGTTCAGGACAACGGTTACGGCGAGGGCACGTACAGGTTAACGGCTTGAGCGGGCGTGCCGTCCTCCTCAGACATTACCGCTTTTTTCTCGACACTCTTGATGAAGGGCCGCATGAACGTGTCAACCAAGTTGGGCTTCCCACTGCGCGTCTTCTGGATAGGTTCTACAAAGGTGCTCTCCTCGCGACCACCACCTTCAGCGCTGTCATCACTTCAATGGGCATTAGTGCTGGGATAAAGGGGGAAAAAACCTCGTACATGAAGGACGATTCATAGCCATCGCTGTCTTTGTCGCTCGCCAAACCTCCATCATCCGGCTCCGCATCCTCCCCAGCGATGTCGTCTATGAAACGGTTATGGGCACCGCTACTCCCATTCCGATCCTGACGCGTTCCGAATACGCGTCCCGGGCTGGGGGGATCGTCGTCAGAGTCATAGTCAACGATATCAGTCGACGGCTGCTCAATTGCCGCGAGATCATCGAACCTATGCCACAAAAATTAGGGACGCTCTAACCCTTCGCAACCGAATGAACACACCGTAATTTCTTGCTTGATGCATGAGATATACGGCCCTGGGATCGGCCCTTTTTCTTGCGAGGCTGATCGGTACCGACCAATTCGAGTACAGAGTCATCAACCTTAGGTGCCAATCCCTCCCTGTGAATACATTAGACGACATTCCGGTATGGACGATGTTGAAAAAGGTCTGACCTTGTCATCTTGCGGGTTACCACGCTAGAGGACCTATCTTGGGCCAGGTCCTTGGTAACACGAGAGACCGTAGATCCACGATACAGGGAATCACCTTTGTCGTAAGGACGGTCCCTAATGAAAGCATGATCAGCGCTTGCAGTGAGATGAAAACGAAGACGCACTGTAGGTTCTCGGACTCGGAGCTGGCGGATGAAATGCTTATAGCATCGTCATGGCCTTCGTCAGTCATGCTACAAATGAGGCCAGTTAGCAAAGACGAGGCTCTGGCGACAGTAGGGACTCATACCGGTATCGTTTGCCCAAGATGAGCTCGCCCTTGTTGCTCGCGGTCGACCCTTCTTCACCATAGGGGACGGCGGCGTCATCTGGAACTGTACCCCCATCTGACTCGAATTCTGAGGCGGGGTGCGGGACTGCAGCCCTGGGGATCCAAGCATTAGGCAGGAGCAACATGAGTGACGATGGAAATGATACGTACTCGGTTGTAGGCCCGTGGACCCCACTACGTGACTGCCTTAGTTTCTGGCGGAGGCGCGCCCTAGCGAGGGCGCGTTTGCTTGACTTGGTCGCGGGAGCTTTGATGGTATTTCTGGGAGGAGGTGGTGGTCAACAAAGTAAGGAATGAATGGGAGACATCGAATTCGCTCACCTCATGGTTGCACGTCGAAGGGGGAGGGGGGTAAGAGCAGACTCTCGTGGAACTGAACCGCACTAGTACCCTATATATTTTGCAAATTTTACAGGAAAGGCACATGATAGATGAAGGGCCGGATCCTTGGCCCCAAAAAAAAGGCGGAATTGTTGGAGACGATCGGTTTCAACGTCGGGAGGGGGGAAAGGGGGAAAGGTTATAACCGCCAGAAATATCCGCTCCGTACCTTGAGCCGTTAGACATGCTCGGCACTCGGTTGGCGTGAAAGTGGTCCCACGTCTTTTGCTGCGGTATCATCTGGTAAAGCAAAGGGAGAGATGGGTCCATGAAGGAGTAAAGGGACGGTGCTTTGGGCCTATCGACTGTGGTATAGTCCTTACGTAAGCTCTGCTTGAGTCCTGCAGACGTGGCGTTGCGGGTTGGTAACGTCCCAATCTCCCAGTGTTGGATCTTTCAGACGACCCGTTATCTTGTCATCATGGCTCCATTCCTGGGTTCCAGAACCCACTGAGGCTCATCGATACCCTATGGTGGTATAGAAGTGGGGGAATACGGGGTATCCTGCGAGGCAGCGAGGTATGTCAACTGTGGGTTCCGCCTGCCGTGAAACCCCTCCACATTATTGACTCGCATTTACAGAGCACTGTCCAGCGCGAAGCCCCCGTGGCGTTTGTACAAGTCTGCTGATTGGACTGGTGCGGAACGGAAATTGCGGGCATGGACGTTCCACGGCAGTGTGCCTGGGCATGATCGGGTGGTTGCCCTCCTCACCTAGGGGGATCCATGCGGTCACGAGCGTTTTTAAAAGCGCTACTTTTGTCTGAAAAAATGGAGACGCAGCCGCCAGTCTCTTCATCAACCACGGCCATCTCGAGATGAATCGATTTTACGACGAAGATGAAGCTGGTGAGTACATTTCAGGCCAACAGGAAGCGGAAAGTTGATACACGCACAGAGCGAAAGTTACAAGCCCTGCTTGTATCGCAGACGGCCACGCCTGGGGCCGAAACGGCGCCCCTGCTGTCGGAATTGCAGGTCCGTTCCCACCTTGGCTCTGCTTCGCACAAAGTCATCTCATCAAACCTGTATACAGCTATCAGTGTGCACTGTCGCGCCGTTTGAGCAACCATCGGCCTACCGCCTCACCAACACGGTGGATGGAGAAACTGCAGAAGTGACGATACGCGTACCGGGAGTGTTATGCTCGAAGATGTTGCCGCCTGTGACGCGACCACTGTGAGTGGGGCTGTGATTGTTAACACACGCGTTCTAATTAGGTGGCATTCCCTTCAGCGGGGTGAAGTCCCGGAAGCATGTTCGCAACCTACGCCAATTTGTCCGACTTACCGGGTTGGGGTCCAGCGCCTTCCACCATGCCGCGGCCATACTCGAACAAGTTAATACCAAGTTTGAGGGCTCTCTACCGATGGGGGCCCAGCTGCAAGGATTAGTTCTGCAGGCATACGAGGGCCACATCGCCCTCGATATGCATTCACGCTACTTCACAGACCGATCGGCAGTGCCGGCCCTCAAGCATGTCCCGTTTGGAGAAGACGTGGACCCGCTTCATATATTGGAAGGAGTTCGTGGACCTCATTTTATTCACGCGCCGGAGAACGAGGTGCAGTACTGTCGGAAGCTGTCTGTCGAAGGTGAAAAAGCAAGGTGAGCATTTTCGCAGTACGTGTATTTTTCCGATGTTGAAAGAGCTGCAGGTATCAAGCCATGAGTCCGGGGGAATTGGGTGAGGGAGACGTAGTCGAGGCGCATGTCGCCTTTGTGGCGTACCCGTTGGGCGAAAAGAATTACAAGATGGTTATGAGCCTCCGCACCCTGGCCCTAATTACGTCGGATTGCAGGGAGGTGGGTATTCCCTCGTCTGGACAATGCGAATTGACGCTTACTTGGAAGTAGCAAGCGGAGGTCACCCGCCAACGGGCATTGGAAGAGGCCAAGGCCGCCCAGCAAGCCCACAAGCGCCCGCGTCCGGCAGGACCAGCGGGGGGGGGGGATATTGAAACGGCGGTATGTTACAGTGGAGGACGTCGGAACCGAGCGAATGGAAAGGCTGTCATTGGATAGCATGACATGGGATTGATGTCCGTTTGTACAGAGGAATGCATGATGATTTTCCACTGAAGATATCGCCAGGTGCATTCACGAGCTCAGAGGCGTACCGGGTAGACGCGGAGCCGGGCAACGCTGACCCGGATCAAGTCAAGGACCCACTTGGCTTGATCCGCCTAAGGACCAGGTGCGTATGAGTCGGGGAGATTGCAAGGCGTGGATATTCAGTGGCGACGGAGTCAGGGGAGTCAACGGGATCACACGGGGACCGCACGGAGTACTAACCCCGCTCGCAAGGCGGCTAAAGGTTCAGAGCAGGTCATGACTTTTAAGCCGAGTTTCCAGTGTCGCAGAAAACCAATACAGATCCCACGGCGGACAGTCATTAGTGGTGATGGACGGTGAGTAGCAGGCCTAAGACAGTTGTGTCATGAAGCTAACGCGTGAGGACAGCCTTTCCATGGAACCAGACACCGACAGAGCTGCAGCAGCGTGTGTTATCGCTCCTAGTTGTCACCGACTTGGCATGCCTTGGGGCGACATCAGTAGGAGAACACGCTAACGCCAAGGAAGAGATGCGTCGCCGAGTTCACAGCATTATTTATCGTCATCGGCTGCCAGCCAATTTCCTTCAGTTCATGAAGGACAACAGGGTCGTTATATCGGGATCTGCGGTACTGCCCGTGTTGGAGCCTGGCGTGTTTTCGCCCAACGATGTGGACGTTTACGTGCCGAGGGGTTTGTTAGAGGCGACAGGAGCCTTTATTCATGCTAATAGCGCGTACACCAAAGTCGAGGGTCCCATTGGGGACATCACCCGCGATGAGTACTCCGGGGATGGGGAGGATACTGGTGAGTGTCAACAATCCTTCAGCGGGCGATATTGATGTTGAGGGGCGCACAGGTGTGCAAGACGTAGCGTTATACGTGGATCACATCTCAGGCTTCAAGGTCAACATCATCGAAAGCGCACATGCCGTTCCGACAGCCACCGTTTTCAAGTTTCATAGCACGTTCGTAATGAACTACATCACTCACAACGCCATCATCAGCGGCTACCCGAAGATGACGTTAGGCCATGTCGGATTGGCGAACCAGGCATCGACTGGGTTTACAACGCGAGTGGTGAGGTGCTTGATCAAGTACGCGTTGCGGGGGTATGAGTTTTTGGATAGGGGATACGAATGGAAGGAAGAGAGGCACCATTGCGCTACCAACGGTTATTGCGGGTTAAGCACCAGGCGGGTGGAGGATCGCTTCACAATGCGTCTGGGGTTTGACGCTGGGATCGGGGCGAAAGCTGATGTTATCGATGGGGGCTTGCGATGGCGATTAGGGGTTCAGTACGACTGTGAACCAGTCAAGGGGCGTATATTTCGAGCGGGGGGAGTGATGTTAGGTACACCATTCAATGTGTAAATGATGTACGGCAAAATATTTCGGTGTTGATTGCAAGATAACCGGGACGCAGATATGCAGAAGCGGGATCAACATGCGTACATCACAGAATGAATCCATATAAAGGGTGGAGCACTAATGGCGTCGGGCTCAAGAGAGCGATCAGCATGAGGGCAACCTACGATGTCGTTCAGTGGCGACAGCAGCAACGGGCGAACCGCGATCTTACTCTGCTTCATCCTGTGGAAGAGCGGGTATACCGAGTGGCATGGTGCGTAGCGCCCATAGTTATGGAATAGAAAGGGCAGCTGACATTGGCACACAGGCCAGAGGAGATTGATGCTGACGGAGAAACACTTAAGATCCCACCCGAGGGAATTGTCCCTTTTCTGCGCGCCCGCAGGCTGGTGTGGACGTGCTTCTGTCGAACGCCGGACATACTAGGATGGAGCATTGCAGAATTTGTGGATCACGAGCAAGGGGAAGTCCGAGTTTACTGCGCAAATAGGCTAGATGGATGCGGATTTTACAGTGCGTATTGCAATTTGAAGACATTGAAGTCCAGCAACTTTAATAAGGCGTAGTTAACCTGAATCAAACCTATACCCGCACCACGTTTGCCGCCACGTACTTAGCCTATCGTCCAAACCAAACCTTTCGAGAATACCGATTGGCGACGTTGGGGGCGGCGGAGCTCGATGACACAGAAGGGAAAGCGGAAGGTTGGATTGGTTCGTACTGGGGGCGAGGGACTCAACGGGCCGTGACGGTGAGGGAACAAGTGGGGTGACGGAAGTGGAAGCAGAGGTTGAGACATACCTGGAGATGAGCGACAGGGGGGGTCTGACGCAAGTTGGGGAGGCAGGGGTGTCTCAGGTGGAGGAATATAATACGTGGATGTAGGAATTACACGCAAATCGACAGACCTCACCATGCATCTATTCTCCAGACCAATCAAACTAGAGCATTTCCGAGATTTGCAAGCGCTGGGGCACGATATCGTGTTATGGTATAGACGTAAAGCCTGCCATGTGTGCTGGTGAGTGCAAGCGACTGTAAATGCGGAGGTACGGTCTGATAGCAGATGCAGGCCCTGCGATGCAACAGGCCGAAAACTTAGACCAGAGGAAATCTACCCGTGGCTGCGAGCACGACACTTGATGTGGTTGTGCGCATGCCGACGACGGGGCAGGGTGCGAATGACAGAAAACGAGGAGGGACATTTCGTGGCGCGCTGTCGAAAGAGGGAAAGAGGGTGTGGGTTTTTTCGTGCGTATCTGTGGAGAGCATAACGGGTGGATGCTAACGAGGACACAGTCGACCTGGACGAGATTTACAGCAATACGATGTTCACGGACCAATACGAGGAGGTGACAGAAGGGCAAAGGCGTTCTGACTATGAAGCTCATGTCAGGGGGCTTTTCTACTACTCAGCGCCGTTCAACGCACGAGAGACCATCGAAGGTTTGGAAGCGAGATGTGTAGGCTGGGCGGGACACTACGACATATATAACGCGATATGATAATAGTAATATGATAAAGAACAAATATACGAGGGTTGTGCAAGGTGAGGGAGTACCAGGGGAAGAGGGTAAGGAAAAAAACACCGTATACCGAGCAATGTAGTGGAACGGCGTTCGTGCAGACGAGGAAAGCGCATAAAGCAATAAATTTCCACGATCACAGGGTCGCGTTTGGCCAAAAAGCTTGGCAAGGCAAAACCGCCCCAAAATACCCGAGCCCCTATTAGGTCTCGGAACCCCAACAACATCCTCTCGTCGTTGTCTCCCGCGCAATTCATCAGAGCGGGGGATAACTGCGTGGAGTATTGCAAGGGAGTGACGGGGGGTGGCGAGATACGGTGAGTGAACGGTGAATAAAAGGGTGGCGCGTGCTGACTTTGTGTTTAGGTACGAGCCCTTGGATCCGGCGTATTTCCAAGTGGGCGACATTGTGGAAGTCGCATTCACTGTGGTGGGCGTACCCATTAACGGGGGAAAATATCGCATGCTTCTTACTCTCCGTGCTCTGACTTTGATGTCAGACGCATGTCGTAAAGTGATCCGATTTTTGCGGTGAAGGAATGAGCTCTGAAGCATTTTACAGGATTGGGAGCAGAAGATGTTTTGCTCCAGGGCCGTCCCATATTGCCCACTGACTGTCGCCCCAGGGTTGAAGCGCAGGCGTCTCTACGTTGATTTGGATGCCACAGGGGACCAGGGTGATCACCTGGCAAGTCAGGAAGGATCCCGCGGGCGTACCGCGTTGAAGCGTCGGGAGAGTCCAGGAGTCTCTGATGGTAGTCTCGCCGTTTCAGCCATCAAGCGCAAGTCATTCGGTACAGTTGCCCACGAGATTAACGCCAAGGTTGGAGGTAGAACAGGGGACACCGGGGTAATCTCAGTGGGTGGGGTTGAGGAGGACGATCTGGAAGCGGTAGATCCCAACGCGATTCAACAAACGGAGCGAATGGAGATAGATTACCAGTAGATATGATAAAGAGGGTGGAAATATGACCGAAAAACATGGACCTCCAGTCACTTTGCAACATCCAATCGGCAAGAAATGGGCATGAGCACGACAGTTACCAGTACACGCGGATAGCTATAAAAGCATGGCCTTGGATTGATTTCTGGTGTTGCCACGCACGCCTACCCATGAACCATCACGCGAACTCGAGACTTGACGGGGTCCTGCGGGAATTGTTCCTAGATGACAGTGTAAAAGGTAAGCGAGTAGGAAGGCGGTGAAAGTCCACGCTGACATGGGATTCTCAGCTCATCTCATATCTTGGAGAGCGGCAGAGATTGTAGCGCGGGAGGAGGGAATGGCGGTTAACGAGCTGTATAGGCGGGTGGGTGAAAAGACGCTGGACACGGTGAGCGATGCAGAGGAGGCACGGTCAGTGTTTTTGAGGTTGTCGAAGTTGAAAATGTTTGTTAATGACAAAATGAGGACAGACTCATCGGACTTCTCCTCAGGAAGTGCGAGGAGCTAGAGAGGCAAGGCTATCCGAGCATCGCGCTGCACGACAATCCACACCCTTATTGGTGTTTGTTTGGTAGCTACGGAGATACCTCGGACGGTGGGAATAGCGGAGGGCCGGAACGGGAGGCGAGGGAAAGTCAGGACGAAAGGAGCGGTAGATAGTTTATTTTTGAGATAAGTGGAAAAGATAACATTCGATTTAAAGTACGACTGTTGTATTGCAAGGCAGATCTCAGGCGATGGACGAACGAGGACGAGGATTACTAGCTTCGGCCCTTTGAGGGGCAGAAGGGTTGATGGCAGGATCATTGCACCCTCCGTAAAGGCAGTAGTAGGGGTCAGGATTCTCCGACGTGAACAATATGAACGGCCATCCAGCTTCGGAAACTTCCTTGGCTTTCGCGAGGACGAGGTTAAGCAAGCTAAGGACAAATTAGAAAAGGAAACGCAGGAAGGAAAATTGTAGGGCTCACCGGATGTCTTGCGGGCTCCTGGTCAATTCGCCGAAGGAAGGGCGCCACAAACGTTGCTGCACAACCTCGAATTGGAGGCCACTTTCGCGAGCGACGATCTGAGCAGCTCGAGCAGTGATTATGAATTCTGGAAAAAAGAGGGGAAGGAGCGGGTAGGTAGATATGAAGGAAAGGAGGTAAAGAGACTTACGCAGAACGTCCTCGTCGTTGAGCATGGATCGCAGGACATCACCGAAGTCTTCGGGATTCAAAGAGTTTTCCAAATCCTGCACCATGTCTGGGTTGTGAGCCAAGGCTCGAAGCCAGGGGCTGTTTGCGGATGGCAACTCGGCGGTCATGAGGGAGGATGGACAGAGGGGCGAGGGGAGACAGGGCGATGGAAACGAGGGTACAGGATCCCAATAAAAGGCTAAGCATAGGCGGCAGTAGTTGCAGAAACGCGTAGTCAGGTGGTGGCGTGGAGGACCCCGAAGGAAAAGTAAACACATGGTCGGGAAAGCAGCGTGCGAGTAAAGGCACGATAGTGAGGGAACGGGGATAGCAGGTCGAGTTAAAAGACGATTCGGCGTGATTTCCGATACATGTACACGGAATGGTAGAGGAGCAAGTAAAGGAATTCCTCCGAGAGACGTTTGACAGTCCCAAGCAACGAGGTGAGTGAAGGTAACCAGAGCTGAGCACGGAAATGACAAGAGGCGCAGACGATGTGATCACCCGAAGAGCAGTAGAGATGGTAGCGGAAGACGAAGGAGTTAGAGCTCAAGACGTGGAGAGGATAATTCAGAAGCGATACGAGGATATCAGAGAAAACGGAGACGAGCTGAGGTAAGTGGACCTGGTGATAGACATAAAGAAACGTACGACGGCCTGTCATAGAATTTTGCACCTGGTGTTCGGGCGGTACTTGCAAGTGGAAGAGGCGGGATACCCGGACATTATGTTCGAAGAGGACGGGGATGCGTACATTTGCCATTACGGGAGTGGTTTGGAGAGCAAGGTGGGGAAGAACATCGGGGCGCTGTTATTGTCGCGGTTGACTGCCGGGTTAGAGGCGGAGGCGAGACAGAGAGAACGAGAGAGATATATGTATTGGGAGGGAGACGAGGAAAGGGAGGTTAGGGAAGGGGTAGAGGAAGGGGAAAAGGAGGAGGGGGGTGTGATGGGAAGGAAAGGGAAAACGGGAGTGAAGAGTGGACACATTAGGAAGAAAAAAGGGGCGGGACGGATGAGGGTGAGACCGGGGAAGGTGGTAGTGAAGACAAAGGCAAGGAAGGCACAGGAGGAAAAGGGCGCAAGGAAGAAGGATGAGGGAGATGGGATAGAGGAGAGGGTGGGAGGGAAGTATGAATTGCGGCCTAAAACGGCGCTGCGAGAACCGGCTTACAGGAAATGGGCGATATAGGGCATAAAGTGATAGAACATAATTAGAGACAGGACGGGTCGGGAAAGAGAGAAGCGAAAAAGATAGAGCGATAGAGGAAGATAAAGTCAATTAAAGAGAAGCACAGAAGATACATAAGAGAGGAGCGCAGGGAGAAACGTGAGAAAGAAAAGCGGAGAGTCCCGGCCGAAATGATGGTTCCTGCAAATGCCGATGCACGAAATCGTGCCAAAAAGCACACCCCAATGTACCCGAGTCAAAATGCCTCGGAACATAGGCTCCTAGCGCCTATGCTAGAAATAGACGGTGGAATTATGTCTAGAGTGCCGGGGCTATGCGAACTATGGTAATAGACTATCTACATCGGCTATCTCAGCTAGCTCTAGAGGTCCTAGTCCACGGCCGTTTTGCTGATGCGGACATACTATTAGGCCCCAAACAGGCCTGTTTCGTCCAAATGGTCCGAACCAGACCATCGTTGTTCCTGTTTGAAGGACAAGGGTGATTAGAAGAGCAAAGAATGTGTACATGGGTGACAGGTGCAAGCCGATTGACCCACAGAGGTGATTTTCGAGTTCATTGAAATGGCCCCACAGGGCCAAAGCTGGGCATACAGCTGGATCTGACTGAATGAATTCAGGAATCTGATAGAGCGGGCGACCATGGGAGACTGAGCTCTCACACAGAGCTTTCCTGGCCGCGATTCGGGGGAGAGGTGATGAGATTGTCAGACGGCCACCGATCTGTGGGCGTCGGCCGGGAGACTATGTTACGACACATTGTCGCATAGATAAGGGGAATGAATGATCCAATGTTTCGTCTTTCGTTCGCCGAATATGAAAGCCTCGATTATGCACGATTTCCGTGGGCTCAACTAACGTAAAATACGTCTCATGACCGAGTGAACGTGGTGTGCTTCTATGGTAAGAATAACTTTGATTAGCATTTCCGCAGTCTTCTATACATCGTGGCTTCGGGAGGATTGGACATAAAAGCCAGCACCCCATGGGTCGCTACTCCGCATCGCCTTTCTTGCGCTCCATCATGACCTTTTCACTCACCCCCAATACTATCATGCGCTGGGGATGGAAGGTGTTTGGAGAGCTTTTGAGGCTCAGCCGGCTTCTTTCGATGAAATTGTAAATCCGTTCTTGCTTTTCGCCGTTCCTCTCCTAATCGCACCTCTCCTCCAGTGATCAGCTGCGTGTGTATTTCGCCAAGGACGGTGCCATCACCAAATTCCTGGAGGGGCTACCTATCATAGGCTTCGTGGTTGGAGGTGTCCACTGGTTCGCTGGGAACACGGTGAGTCGATCTCGAGCATCGCGCAACGTTCTCTGACTCATCGCAATACCAGGACCACGCTGCTCGAGCCATCGCAGCTTCTGCAGGCTCGACCACAGTAACGGTCGGGATGGTCATCGGCACAGCTATCGGCTCCTACTTTGCTTCACCGATCATCGGTTGCATGGTCGGAGCGGCTATTGCAACTCCCTGTGGTCTGTATGCGGAGATGTTCATTGCGAAAAGGTATATCAAGGACCCTCAGATGCGGGCCCAGATTCAGGAAGTGACGATAGCGAGGTGCATTGCGGAGACTCTCCGCAATGTGCTGGCTGGCGCCGCCTCCGCCGTTGTGGCCTCGTGTCTCGGGAAAGCCATGACGCCGAGTATCGACATGGCCATGCAGACGCTGGTCAAATTATTGGCAAGGATGGGTGTCAGGATCGCTTTGGATATCTCGTTCGACGCTATTCTCACAAAGTAAGTCTCCCCAGATGATATCGATGATTGAGAAGCTGATTCGATGGCTCAGGGTCTTGGATCTGCTCGAGGGCAGAGAGATCAAGTCCTGGGATATCGCGATGCAGGCTTTGAACAAAGCCAAGAAGAACCGACCCCACCACTTCGGCTAGCACCCCGGTTCGTCCTATTCTCATTTCCAAGTACGAATTGGTGCTTGTTTATATCAAGAATTGGTCGTCGAATCGAGCAGCTCATTGGACGTTCAATTCTTGATACCGCGAGCCCCGCTAATATCCATGTTGAACTGTCGATAGCAATTTACGTCTCTTTGTGTCATTGTATTCGAATGTACATTATACTTGCCAATCAAAAGTCTCTCTTTCTTGATGCTACTCGGACTCGAGCCCAGCGTCTTCGTACGTCAAGCTCTTCATTTCGTCTCATTTCGTACCAATCGTCGTCTCCATCGCGTTATTCATGGTACTGTCTTGTACAATACGTAGCCTAGTATACATTTGTTCCTCAAGAGGTACGCGACTCATGAACCAACCAACACACTTGGTTCTCGGCGGAGACATAAACGAGGTGAGACTACAAGTGAAAGCACCAGCCGCCTCACCAACCCAAAACACTCTCCAAACTCCACCCCCTCACTGTCCCATCCGCACTCCCCGACCCAAACGACTTCCCATCTGGCGCGAACGCAACACACTGCACCCACCCCGTATGCCCCCGCAACGGCTCACCCACCGCCTCCCTCCTCTCTACACTCCACACCCTCACCGTCTTATCCACAGAGCCCGACACGATGTACTTGCCATCGGGCGACACAGCTACCTCTTCCACAAAATCTTCATGCCCCCTCAGCGGTTCACCCACTTGCGTACCGGATTCGAAGTCCCATAACCTAACGGTGGAGTCTCCCGACCCAGAGATGATATGTTTCCCATCCGGAGTGACCTTGACGGAATACACGGGTTGTGTATGTCCACGCATCGGTTCACCCACCGCTCTGCCAGTGTCCAAATCCCATTTCCGGATAGTGAAATCTTTGCACCCCGCAACGATATACTTTCCATCGGGCGTCACATCTACCGAATAAACCGTATCCGCCCGCCCCAAAATCGGCGAATACCCAGCTTCTAAGTGAGTTCTATAATCCCACACCCGGATCGTCTTGTCGGTGGCTCCAGAGACGATGTACCTCGAGTCAGGAGAGACCGTAACAGAGTGCACCCACTCTCGATGACCGATAAGCATCGGTCCGACCTGTTTTTGTAGAAAGAGGTCCCAGACTCGGATGGTGTTGTCGAGGTAGCCGACGACGACGCGTTGGCCGTCGGGTGTGATGGCGAGTGAGAGCAAGGGATTTTTGCCGTGTCCTTCAAGTGGAGACCCCCTTTCGGTTTTTGGGTCCCATATCCAGATCGTATCGCCCCCTGATACGAGTTTGTCACCGTCAGGTGTGAACGCGAGGGAGTACACGGTGTTTTTCTGTCCTTGGAGCTCGTAAACGCAGTGTAGCTCTGTAACGAGGCGTTGTCAGCCCATCAGATGTTCGAGAGGGCAGAGTCGACTTGCGTACCGGTAGTGAAGTACTTCAAGAACCTCTTTGCCACCTCCTGCTGGACGCTCGTACCGTCTTTCAAGATGGGAGTGAAATAGTTTACGATGTAGCGCCATGGACAGAGCTCGAGAACCTCCGGATAATCTCGCATGGTTTCGGTTATGGTACGAAAGAGTCGATATTGGATTTCGAGCTCCAGTGATTTTTCCTCCCACGTGAAGATGATGTTGAGTGTCTGGTCGTATACAGCCTGTCCGCCATCAACTAGCGCTGGACGAGTATTGTGAGTGAGACAGGAAGACGGTTGTGAGTCGTTAACGAAACCTACTTTCGTCGAGGAAGGCTTGGAGGTCAGTATCGATGTCTTCGCCGTCCAAGAGCCTTTTCAGAAGAGACCTTGCTTTAGCCGGGAGGTCTGTCTCTGGTGCTCTCTCCGAGTTTACAACGGCATCCTTTCGAAACCGACTCTTCCAACGTGATCCAACTCGATTTTCATGTAGAGCGTCAGTTTCTGAGATGTGGATAAACGAAGTAGGAATGGCGACCAAGGTTGATCACGCACCAAAATCTGGTTGAGAGGCCGAACGGTCGTCGTCTCCGTCAGCAAAAATGTCTGAAATTGGTCATTGAGATACGGATCGCGAAGCTAGAGGGTATTTCACACTTACCGCGATTCTCTAGGATGGTCGCCTCGGACATGTCGTAGGTATTAGACGGGGTTCAATAGAGAGAGAGGAAGCAATTATCTCCCAGAGGATCCGGACGCATACCAGACAATAAGTAGCAACATTTCTTCACGTTTGGGCGTATTTGCCTTTAGAATGAGACACGTCCAATGTAGACTCAAGGCGGTGTTGCATGACAGGCTGAGGAATGATAAATGGTGCGGTTCCTGAAGGATGCAGAAATTCAGTCGTCGACGGTCAGACGATTGAAGGTTATCTGAGCATCCTGTCAGAGATGACCCTGCGGAGGACATCAGCGACACTTCGGAAGATTGTACCAGACCGCCCAAACATACTGGGGTGAAGGTCTATTCGTCGTTTTGGGCGAGAAGGAACTAGTGGCAGACGTCCTGACCGAATCGTGAACGTTGGTCCGTTCAGCTTCGAGTGTGGGGCGTTGTGACGGAGATGACACTGGAATTCGTGGGGGTAATTTCTGGAGCGTTTTTACGAGAAATCTCTTTGGGCGAGGTGCACATGAAGCCGTTTGAGGTGACGGCGGGGTTGAGAAAGGAGGAAGGGTCAGGAGACATCGGCTGGCTGACGGGCAGCGATGACGCAATCGATCAAAAGGTCCGTGCGTCATCAATTCCGCTTGATTTGCCCTTTCAAAGCGCCCTCGCCTTCATGGCGTACTCGTCGGGTTGAATCGTCAGAGAGGCCCACTTCTTTTGTCCTCTCACATCCTTCAAACCGCTTCATTTCTTGTTGACCACTGAACGCATCGTCATGATCATCCACCACCTTTGCTTCTTCATCATACCTTGCAACAGCCGGAGGGCATTGTCTCCAGTCAACGAGAATGGGTACATGGGACGATGGTACAACCCAGTACTGGTCTGTCCCCATCTTATGCGTCAAGGCGAGGGTGCCATCAGTGTCGTTAGTGGCTTGTTTTGTTCTGTCGCTTTCGATGGTGAGCGACTGGACCCGCCCTTCTGCTCTGTCGGTTTAGTGACTCACCACCTTTGTTTCCTCGTAGGCGGTATACAGTCAAAATCACCTCCACTGCTCATTTCTGTCGTCTGCGAGAGAAGTCAACCATGAAAGTTTCAATCTCCATGGCAGATTGACTTTTTGACGATCGAGGAGAATCAGTTGGGCGGCGGCATTTGGGGCGGCTTCGCTTGGTTTGCGGCATATTGGTGGGTCGCAATATCTTCACTTGGCTCTTCCCATCTCAATCGTCAAGAGACTCACCTCTCCCGAGTACCCGGTTCATTTCAACTCTCCGCACCGGCGGTGTCGGTTGTTAATGTGGATGTATGAATAGGTCCGAATTGGCATGAGATGCTCGTCGTTGAGTAAGTACAGTCCAGGTGTGTTATTCGATCGTTCGCCTTTCCTCTGTGCTACTTCGGCACTTGGCCCCTTGTCCGAGTTGGCCGATCTTTTCTCAGCGTTCGTGTTTTCTGTCTCTCAGCCAGACGTCGTTTGGAACTCATGATGCCACGTTCATTCGCAGGTTGGCCCCAGCTGACGGCACCTCGAAAGGATGTGCCTGCCTCTCAGTCGTAGTATGGATTTGAGAACGGGGCGTATCTCCTATGGTAAATATATTGGGGCCGACGTGCTTGAGAGCGGAAAAATTATGCGTGCTTCAACACCTTGCCGCTTGGATGACTGGCCTGGACCTCGGTACGACCTACCTCAAGAGTGTTTATCTTGATTGACAGTACTCGTCAGCTCCGTGGGTCCAGAGCACATAGATGGAGATTGGAAGGAGCGATCGACCTTTGCTTTTTGGCCGCTTCCTCCTGGTCCCTCACCCCGAGACTTTGTCGATGATGTCAAATATCAGTGTAATGCTGTGGTTTTGGCTCGATCGGACGGAGTTGAGTCAAAGAATCTTACTCCCTGAGCGAGCTGAGGCTGGAGAATAGAGAGGTGAGTTCGATCCAGAATTCCTCACGGTTTGAACGGATGGAGCCGCGGATTTGGTTCGAGAAAGCCTGCCCAGACTCCAAACCATCGACGTTCGTGTCAAATCCACCGAGCAGAAGGGCTATTCACAAAGTAACTATCAGCTGTGG
>JAMZDL010000248.1:0-30349 GCA_027579765.1 Candolleomyces efflorescens
TTACAGGATTATAGGTACTTAATACATAGTCTTTCTTCTCGAACGGCTGAGCCTTACAGGATTATAGATCCTGAAATCTTTCATCCCAATACCGTTTTGCCACTGTCAAATTCAATCAATATCGAGTGCTTCTTAGCTAAATGGCTGAGTGAGGGTTGAAATCGAGTTAAAGTAGTCCGTCGAATCATGTCATCCCCGTGCATGTAGGTCGCGGCAATGCAGCGGAATTGGGAAGATGATAACCACTAAGGTGGTAGGCCTGCGATCCTGGCAATCAGGACCCACTGAGCCGAGTACACGTCGTAAGGCCGCTCGATAAATGAGAGGGTACAAATTTCCAACGAGTCCTAAATTCTAATCGATAAAATTCGACTGTTTACTCTAATGCTCGCAAAGAGCGACCGTTTCAGCACCGAAGTCTTTCTGGTGACTCAAAACAAATTTCTTCCTTTCGTTCATCAACTGCTCTCGATAGTCCTTGGCTTTTTCCATACAAATTGGGAACTCGTCCACGTCGTCGAAAACAATCTTCTGAAGCTCGGGAGGCAACTTGTGAACTCCGAGCGCTCCAGCAGCTCTTGTTTCAGCGACATAGCGTGTCTTCGAAGATCTTGATGAGGTCGAGGTCTCCTTCAGCACCTCATCCCACCACCAATCCTTCCTCTGGCATGGAACGTCCGCAGTACTGATGATCCGGAAGTGGGGATCCACTAGAAAGAAGGCAAGGATCTTTCTATGTCCCGGCTTGGTCGGGTCCGCCAGCTCAAAGGGTTGGACTTGGTGTTGTAGCAGGGCATTCAGCAGGTATGTAAGTGATTCTAAGCTACCTTGGTGGGGATCAGGCCCATCAGTGATAGCCACCTTGGCCCCAGCTGGCAGTATATGTGCTCCAAGGGGTAAGCCCTAGCCGGGATGCCAACTGAAGAAAACGGCCCAGCTGGGGATTATGTACTAGACAACAAACACCGCCACAACCGCCGGTAGTACAAAAAGGGAAATGGCAACGATCCCGCCCACGGAATCAATGAATGATGCAATGCACATCACGGAATGTGTATTCAACCCGACACACCAAAGCGGCAACATGCAGTGGCCTCATGGTGTCGGATGTGGCAATGCGTTGGGGTTGGGGATGGGTTAATTCTATCCTCACACTGAGCAAGCATACCTCAGAATGCATTCAAACCTACCCACCGGCCTCCAGATATGTCACTTATATGCCTCTTACGCCCGTGCATTGATTACAGAGCACACTGGAAAGGGGCCAAGGGTGAGATCCAACCCGGATATCCCGCTTCAAATTCGGGGAGAGATTGCAACCATAGTCGGCCGCGTATTAGAAGCTTGGAGTAACAAAGGTCATAGCAATTTTATTATTCATACAAGGCGGTTGTTGACTTGCTCATTGACCAGTATTTCTCACTTATGCCATCGACGAGATCCTTACAACTTTGGAAGAACCATCCCGAGCAAACAAGGATGAAATCCTCCGGAAAAAGTTCAAAGGTCCATGGGCGGGAGAATTCCGCCTACAAGACCGACCTTGTATGTTCGTCGATTCGGTGGGTCACATTGTAACCACATACCTGCCCGGATGCTTTTCCCGCCATCGTTCCGTGAGTTGTCAAGAAAAATTTATGATATCATCTCAACTCAACTTTTACAGAACCAGATTCTCGAGGCCGTCAGAGCAACATCCGAATACCCCAATAGTATCATTCGGATCCAACGGGGGGACAGCTGGAGGGACAACCGAAGCCGTTACGCCAACCCGAGTAATTGCGTTGTGGGGCCTGGCCTAGCAAATCTCAGTATATGTTGGTTCCAGCAGGGGCATGGAGTAAGTCACTACAGACGTCTAGGAAGCACACAGATGTTGAATTATATTCAGCCGTCCAACTCTACACCTCAAGTCTCAGCGTCCCTTTGTGAAACCCGAGTCAACCAAGGAGGGGAGGATTTGATAGCACAACTCACGGAAATCAACGGATTGATTGGTGTCGTGCTCGCCATCATCCATCCCAAGCTCTTCGACCAGCAACTTCAAGTGATGCAGAGGCTCGCATCCGGTGCAGTCACGGTTAGCAATCCAGAGCTCATGCAGCGGCTCTTTGAAACCTGGTCCACGCCGTTCAATGGAGTTGCCGTCATCTCCAATCGTGAGACGGAGCTGCACCGCGATCTGAAGGGCGGACGGCTTCTGCTTGACGTGCTTGCAACTGTCGGTAACTATACGGATGGACGCTTTGAGGTTCCACTTCTTGGCTCGAGATTTATTTACAACCCGGGGACCTGCATTGCCCTCCCTGGATTTTTGTTCGAGCACGGTGCCAGTAGGACCAACGGAGAACGGGTTTGCCTTGCCAGTTTCATCCGTCCAAACGTGGGGGAGGCTGCACTGGGGGAATACCGTGAGCCATCACTGCCAACCCTCAGGGAGATGTATTGGTACCATGGTTTAGTACTTCCGGAAGCTACCGGCGGGGATATGTGGGAGGAGTAGGTACAAGTTCCTAGGATCTAGTATAGTGACTGTGTCGTAAATACTCGTGTAACGACTCCCTTGTCAGCTCGTCCTCTGACATCTGAAACGCAAATTTCCGCCATCGAAGTGCTACTTCACTGAAGGTCGATCCAGCCGTGTCAATAGAACGCATAAACGCCTCCACCGAGCCAAGGTGATCAGTCAAGATCTTGACAAACTGTTGCAAGCCGTCCGCATAATCGACCATCGAGGAGGTGACGGCGGGAGTTACTGGCATACGAGGCGTTATCGCCCGGTCCCAGCTGTGGTGCCACGACGTGAGAGCCGATGTCAGCGACGGCCATTCAGGATTTGGGTTGGACCACCAATCATCGACATCATTAAGTACCCAGCGAGGGACGGGGATTTGAAGCAGCTCCGGGTTGACAAAACATCCGCTTATCAATGCCGTCCACAAGTCGTTTGATTCCGTGTGATGAGGAATCTTCCGCACGATTGTTGACAGCCAGGTGTCGGGAAACCAGCGAGCCGACGGCTCGTGAGAGGATGCCCAAATGCCCTGGAATGTAATTGAAATATCCTGCAATTTGCTGATTAGCTGAAGGTTCACCGTCCCGAGAAGGCCCTACCAATTCGTTGAGAAAAAGGCGGATGTATCTTGCTTGTTCGTCAGGATGGACAGACTCAAAGCGGGTCCGATATAGATGGTCGAGGAGCCGCTCCCGCCGAACAAGCATCCACAGGGAAAATGTGGTTGCTTGGTTTGCAGAGGCAATGGGAAACGGGTGGGGAAATAATCGCATGCTTGTCGTACCAAGAATTGGATGGAATTAAAGTCCACCAGATAGAGAACGTTGAGAGGTGCATCTTCGGTTAAATAGCGGATGGCGGACGGGACGCGGACCAGACTCGGGTGAGAAGAACACACTGCACTCCACATTTGGACGGAGAGCACGGATAGGAAGAATACAATACAATACAAGGAGAACGATTATGCAACAGGAAACCTCGGACGGCCCTCGAGCTTCTGTCTATACCCTTTCCGCGCCTGTAATTCTATTTATGAGACGTGCCACAGAAGCTGTAGTTTAGACAACAGACCTACGTTCACTGGTCTGCGGACTTGGACCGCTCCGATTCATACCGGGCCTGAACTGCACGGAGATCCGTCTTTAAGGCGATAAGATAGGAGAGGGTGGTTGTGACTTCCGAGAGATAACGGGTGAGCTTGTCGCCTTCTAGCTCAAGGAGGTGCACGGAATCAGATGCAACGCTGTGTGCCTCCTCGAGCTCCTTTCGATTTAAGTCTCCCAAATTCACTTGGTTGAGTGTCTCGATGTCAATGAATGGGACGAGATTCCGTCGTTGGCTTTTCCAGCAATCAATGGTGAATTCGACGGATTGGAGGGGTTTAGTGGACGGTCCATGGTTACTGCCAAAGCTGCTCCACCAGTTTCCGACGTAGAACTCTAGGAGGTCATCGGATCGGTCCCGACGATCTAAGAGAACATCGAGGCAGCTATGGGAGTCGGAAAGCTCGTCCTTTGTCAGAGCCCGAAGGAGTGCCGACAAGGCATGTGGAGCACGAATCATGGATCCGTGCACAACAACGCCATAGCCCGTCAGGTAGGATCCAATTCCCTTGAGGTTCGCCAGGCCGTGAGGAGAAGGGAACTCGACGAGACCAAAGTTCACGCACGATCTCTGTGATAAAGTATTCAAGGAATTTGTCTGAATCTTCGTCCGACATAGCAGACCGGAGGGTGATCCATGCCATTGCAATGCTTCGGAGGCGGCTGGAGGCATAATTCAAGAGGCTCTGCCATGAGACATTATCGATGGCACGAAAAACAGCAAAGGTGTGGGGTAAGGTGGTGGATGAATGGCTCGTCATTGAAAGTGGATACAACAGGGTGGAAATGACGGGAAGAAGTGGGTATTCGGGTGATCCTTTACTCTATGGATATCACCACTTTGGCCAATTCCCGAAAACGGGACGTAGCATCCAATCCGAGACGATGCCACATATCCGCTTGTCGGAAGGCATATGCGTCACACTTTGGAGGCGAGTAGCGATCGGCCCAAGACAGGGCGATCTTCCTGCGGGTCGAAGTCCATCGCACGAACCATTCCATTTCCGAAGTTACAATGGTCAGCTCTTCTTTCCACCTGTCTCGGATATTCAAGGATCGGAGCCAGTTGAGGCGATGGACTGCAAACACGGATGGGGAATCCGAAGCAATCAGTACACAGTTCAGTTCCGTCGTTGTGCGTGGAATATTCTTACCTTCAGTAAGTCTGTCATTGGTGAAATCCGTACCGTTCGTGACCTCGAGTTTCCAGATCCAAGAAAGGTCATCCGTCCGAAGTCCGGGTTTGTTGGGTTCATAGATTGCCGTCACGGCTTTTGTGTCCGCGCGGGTGAGATTGCGGAAGTGGGGGTATTTCTCGGAGACCCCGAGCCTCTTCAGTGCCCAGACAGCCAGCCTATACCGCTGACCGTTCATCCGCATTGACCCCTCAACTGTGTTGATTGCATCGTATCCCCGAGTGCGTTCCCGCTTACCCTGGGCAAGACTTCGATTTGCACGATAGAGGTACGATTTATTTGCGATGTCGGATCGTAGGTCCTCAAGTGCTTCGTTCGCTTGTGCAACCCGAAGATCTTCCTCCCTCTTTGCAAGCACGTTCCAGCCCGGGGGCAGTGTGTCCAAGGAGGATGGTAGTGGGACTACCGCGTATTCTGCAGCACTTTGGTGGTCCGATGGTCTCACTTTTTCCTGAGCGAGACACGAACAAGCGAGCTCGCACGCGCAGGTATCATGTAAATCAGGGAAACTCGTAGTCAGGCGGTCGAGATTGAGGGAAGGGAAGTGAGACGAAGCACGGGAGTAGAATTCGTTGAGCCGGTGGAGAATGGTCTCCCGCTTCTTCTCGATCTCAAGTTCCCGAGCCGTCGTGGGCGCTCTGTGATAATGGCCTACCAAATTTTGTGCTTGAAGTCTGTATTGAAATTGAATTAGCGAAGGGGTATTTCACCGACGGACAAATGACGGAAAACGGGACAACAAACGACGGCAACTGGACCCGTGTTGTTTCGGGCGGACGGGCTCGCGGAAGGTTGTCGGATGAATCTGGAAAGGGGGAAAGGGTCCTTACTGTTGCTCTTGCAGGGCAATCCCATTTGACAGCCAACCGGAAGTTCCGACCAGTGAATTTGCGTCCTCTTCATCCCGCATGAGACGGATCTGTACTGATAATCGTGATTCAACTTGTGAACCTGTTATCAGATCACAATCGAACGTCAGAGTGGTGACAGCGGTACCTGTGTGCGTGACTGGATTGAGTATGTCCATTGGAGAAGGATCGGACGGATTTTGTATTCGTTTCTCATTTGCTTTCTCGAGTTGTAGTTGCCAGTCAGCTCTTTGGCTGGGTGTTGTCGACTCATCATATGAGGCGAAGCGAGCTTCTGCTGAAGCCAGCTCAGCCAGAGCCCTCTTCCGTTGACGGATGAGAAAGGTCACTGCGACAAACCTGTGAGGACGGTTTTGATTGAGCAGGGACCGGGAGTCCACTCACCCATCGTCTGCAGCTTCCGCCAATTAATGTCTCCGATGCAAGCATCCAGCATTTCGGACCGATGGCCCAAGGTCATTGTCCTTGTGATATTTGCGACACCGTTCAACTGGGACCAGAGAGACTCGAGGATCTCTCCACTAGTCATCCCCGCCCCGGGGAAGAACGTTGGTGCAAACCGTGGCAAGCATTCCTCCCGGTGGCCATGAACGTGGAAGAGCCCAATTAAAAAATGGACCGGATGTGAAGAGGGGAACGTCAGATATTGTCCTTTAGAGATCCGTTTTCGAAAGTTCACACAATACTGGCAGTTGATGTCATATGCAAATAGGAGGGCAGGCAGGGCCTCAGCATTTGTGGAGTCACAAGCTTGACATAACGCGTAGTCCATGTTCATCTGACTGTACATAGGCTCAATCAACCCCCAACGTTAATGAGGTGAGATTCCGACCGTACCGTTCGCCCTTTTGCATATCGACACATGCACCAGGAGCAAAGCATCCGTGCCGTGCACATGCGACGGCCACTAGTCCTGTCGAATCGTAGCCTGGTTTTGATTTGTTCTTGTCCGATACTGCTCGATGTTCGTAGCATGTTGGTCCCTTGAGTTTCGGGGCCGGATCAGTACCACCCTATGAAGGCGACGGAATGTGTCCTCACCTCGGTGGTTTCTTTGGTGGAATTAATGTGCTCTTGGTAGAGACTAGATTCCGTCATATACATTGCGCCGTCCGCCAGAGGCAACTCAGGATCAACTCCCTTCCGAGATCTGACCCCGAGATGGTTACACACAAAGTTGCCGTCGCCTACAAGATACCTATAATAAAGATATCTAAAAGGACGGCATCAGCTGCGGGAGATACCAAGCTTCGGATGGACATACTGGGGACCCTTTTCACGCCATTGGTTGGGGATGTTGATGCCAACTTGTGGGCAAACTGGGCAGAAGAGAGCGAAATCACCCTTCGTTGGCTTCCGACCGGCGTTTATGTGTGCAAACCCGTTTCGTTTCAAGTTGATTAAATGGTTGTACTGCTGCCACACCCGTGCAAGTTCCCGTCTCCGGTCCTGGGATTATTGTTAGTGATATGATCTACAGACAAAAGTTCAGTAAGGACAAACCGGCGTCTCATGCGGAAAAATGAAATTTGTTTGTCGCTGAAGTAGCGAACAATAGTTCTCTGTTGACTGGTGGCTGTCGACCTTCAGAAGATGGAAATGCTTGAGAACCGCAAGCGTGAAGACTGTTGACACGTCTGTTGCCGATGCAGGGTAGAAGCCGAGAGTAAGACACTGCTCGTCCACAGGTTTGGCATCATCGCAGATACAAGGGTAGATGGGTAGGTGGTGGAACCCGTTTGTGTGAACAACGGTGACTATCTTCCCCGTTCCAAGGTGCGTGATTTTTGGACAGGCCCCAAACGTCGGATCTTCTAGAACTCCCTTCAAGCTCCCGCTGTTCAATAGGCCGTTGAATTCAAGACAACGATCCTCCAGGTCCACTTTCTTCAGGCCATATCCGGGGCATATGGATCCTCCGTGTCCGAGGCAAACGACGGTCCCCACCCGCCAGAGCCAGGAGGGCTGGAAAAAAGTTCCGTTCCACTGTTCCACTCGATGTAACGGTTGGGATCTGTGACCTTCCTTGCAGCATGAGCGACAGAACTCCCCCCCGCCAACACAATCTAAGCACCGCCAAACGGATTCGGAAAGTGCATGGCACTGAGTGCAGGTTTCGGCCGCACGAGTCTCTCCTTCCACAAGGCAGCTCAAGTATAATGATTGCTTCTCTGCCACCCACTGCTCCATGTAGTCCCGGGACGTCTTCATCGAAGAAGCAAATGGATCAGTAAGGGACATGGACATCGGAAGACGGCATACCTTGCCCTCACTGGTCCTTTCTTCCAGCGGTACAAAGATCTCAGGATTGAAATCGTCCGCGTCCTCTGGATCAGAGACAAGGCCTGGGTACTCATCTTCGACCGGATTATTGGGTGAAAAGCTACCAGAGGACTTCTCCCGATCCTGAATTGCAGGTTCCGAGTCCGTTCGATGTCGTTTCAGGGATCGTTTATCCGGTGGTAAGGGAGTATTGTTGGGGATTTTTGCGGCGTTTGTGGAAGTGGGTTCCTTCTTGGATCTTGAGAAACGAGCCTTTACGCCTCTGGACGTAGATGTTTGGATGAGATCGTATTGAACAAAGCCTTGAGCAGGAAATTCGACTTTTCGGCGGGACATTGAGATAGGGAGTACGATATAAGAGAGGAGCTAATGCTGGAGATCGGTATACCCCCAACCTACCTCTTCATCTTTCATATATAACCCAGTTGTCACCGTCATCCACCCGTTTCCGCAGAGTCACGGCCGTTGAAAATGCCGCCGTCTCAACGGAAAGACCCTGCCACCTTGAATTCCGACTCTGAGGAATTGATTGCGTCTGTTCCGACCATTGACGAGGGCGGTGATGGACTTCCCGCTGTCGTGCCCCTCGAGGAATCCACCAGGGACATTGATGAAGTCTTCACCCGTAGGCAGTTGCAATATCTTCACTCCCAGAAGGTGCGCTACGTGGAGCTGAGGAAGGAGCAACGGCCGGAGTTTGTCTTGAAGGTCTCAACCAAGGTCATCGAGCAAATGCTCAAACACGGAAAGGCGACCGATGACAAGGCGAAAGCTCAGGTCCGGATGGTATGTCCCTTCTACCACCCCGTATCCCGCATTTGATACCATTTTTGACGTTGTGGCACAATTATTCAGAAGGTACGGCTGTGGTTCCAGCAACACTGCCGACAGAAGACAGAACCAGCTCCGTGGGCTCGTGCATGGACCGGCCGTTGGGTTCTTTATCACGAGAATCCTGAGATCGTGACTCGGAAATGGATTGAAATACAACGGGAAAATGGTGAGGATATCCCAGACGTTCCACCAGATGAGGACTGGCCATCGGAGGATGAGGACGGTGACAATGGCAAAGATCCTGAAAACCAAGATGCGGATCGATCTCAGTCACCGGAAGGTCATGCACCCACGCGGCCTCCGGTTGGCTATTTTCAACGGGCACTGTCTGCCGTTTGGAATTCCTTGTCTCATTCGGAGCAGAAGAGCTACGAGCGGAAGGCGATTCAGTGGCGTTTGGATGGGCCAAGCGAGGCAATGCAACAACGGTCCGTTCCTCTATCTCTCTCAGAACTCGCACTGATTTTATCCGCCCGCAATAGATTGGCGGAGAAAAAGCTGGCTCGTGTGGCCCTCGATTTCACGGAGACGGTCTTCAAGGAGATGGGTGTCCGCGTCCTCATGCTGGTAACCTACAAAAACACTCAGGGAGCAACAGTCTGTTGTAAGCGCTACTCCACATTTTGCATTTATTTGCCACTCACGCTATACGGTAGCCACGATTGATAATAACGGAAAGTCGACTCTCGGAAAGAAGCCGTTTGTGAAATCGTTCGGAAAACAATTCGATGAGTCTGGAATCATGCCGTTGTGGGGTGCCTATGCAAGAGAGACTGTTGTCATCAAGGAAGAAGTTACCATTGATCCGTCTTTGGTTCGTCGACGGGGGAATCCACTTCTGAAGCTTGAATTAAATCGGTATGGCGAGCCCAGGATTCCGAGCCCAGCTCACATCCCAACTGGTGAGCAGGCAAACCAGTATCTGCCCCAAGTGATTCGCAATATTTTCATCTACAATTATGGTGAGTTTATTTTCCGTTCGGGAAAAGTGTTGTGCTTAGCCGTTCACAGCTCGTTCATCTGGCAGGGAGCCAAACCGAACTGTACCTCCGTGGTCCGAAATCGTCACAAACCTTTGCACCTTTGTCGCACCAGAATATCTTCCCGATCACCTTGCCGCGAAATTCAAAGAACCTTCCGCCATCAAGGTTGGGGCCGCACGCGAGATCATCTCATTCTGGAGGAGCCGCCAAGCTGAGAAGAAGGTCCCTCTGAACATCCACAATTATATCAACGACTCTGGCGAAATCGTACCTCGTGAACCACGGGAGCCTGTTGAGGGACTCGAGGACCTTGGGTCCGACTACTCTTGCTCGGAGAATGAATCGGATGAACCGCGGAAGACCAAAGGCCCTAGGAATACAAAGCGGGGACGAGATCAGAAGGACTCTGGTCCGGGCACAGACGGAGGGGTTGGAGTTGGTGCTCGAAGACGAGGGAAGGCAGCTGTTAGACCAGTAGTCAAGAGCGATGAGGAGGCTGTCGTTGAAGCGCCGAACGCGGACAAGTTGGCATCCCCGTTTGAAACACCCCCTCCTCAACTCATGACTGATCTCCCTCCGATTAATGTGCCTGCTCCACCTCCGATATCCAATCTGGACGCTGAACTGGCAGGGTTGAGCAATGAAGTGAGGAGGTTGGTGCTGGACGCCCTCCAGCAACGGACAGTTACGTCCTTGTCTCCACCAGCGGATACGACCGTTGGCCCATCTACCACCCTCTCCGTTGAACGGCCCTCGTCACCCCTTCCGCCTGTCATGGACGATCCAGCACCCACCTTCATTAAACAATCCGACTCCCCAGTTCCTGCCGCTGCTGAAACCCGTAGGAAGGGCAAGGCTCCGGCGAAAGCGGGCGGATCAAATTCGCGACGTCGTCGGACGGAGGAGGAGGAGCTACTGGAGATGGCTGCGAATGCAGGTGCGAAGTCAGGCCCTCGTAAGTCAAAGAAGTCTTCCAAGCTTACTGGTTGAATCTTTTGTCATCCAATGGTTGTACGTTGTACGTTGTACGCAACTCGATTCATGTTATAGAAAAAGAGAATTACAAATGAAATGACGTAGCGACGTGTAGGAGACGGTACAGGCTACCGTCCTTGATGAGTTGGAGTGCTCGGACGGCCACGAGATGGCGACACCTCCCGATCATGGGCACTTGGTTGTACAAAGTCGAGTTCTGGAGGCCTTCGCCCAGTCTTACCACCCGTCCACCCTCCAGGCACCGTGCTCGCATGCGAGTTCACTGTCCCTGCAATCGACAAAGTCTTGTTCCGAGGCCAAAAAAGGCCTCGGGTACTTGTACAGTGAATTCTCTGGTTCCTTCGTTTTCTGCTCAATAACTTGTCACGTGACTATAATGTGAACCTGGGTTCAACTCTCTTAGAGCGCTATATTTTTTCAACCCACCTTTGCCCGGTCTACTGGGTCGATGTTATTATCTGTGTATCTGCTCTGTTATCTGTACTGTGCGTTGTCCTGTTTCTCGTCACCCACACATGTTTTTTGGGCCTGTTAAATGCCGTTTAAACGCATGCGTTGCCCGGTATTTGATGGGACCCCCCTCCCTGCGTAACGGTTCGGGTTATCAGCACCCTCTTTGGCCTGTTTCTCACCCAAGAATTGTACGTTTGAACAATTGTAAGCATTGATATCACATTTCATGGTACCAATTTAAAGGTTATCGAGGCGAGAGAGGTACATTCTATGGAGCTTAAGTTACACATGCATGCCCGTACGTGGCCACACATCCGCCTCTGGTTGCGGTACAGGGCAGCGCATACCAATAAATCCCGTGAAAAAGGCCAGGTCCTCCGCAGCCCCTTCCACAAACGCTCGGAAATCGGTGTGAGTCTTCAAATAATCAGAATATTGCGCTTCCGACGGTTGGAATGGAAGGGATGCAAATCGAGAGGTGAGGATTGTGTTGTTCTCGATGCGCGTGAGATTAACTGTCCTGGAAATCAGCCCGTATATCGCAAAACTGGTCAACGTACTCACGTTCAAATCCACAGGAATAAGGACGTCCACAGTGCACCAATACCGTCCCATCAGGGAGAGTGGTGAACTCCGCCAAGGGCATAGGTCGTCCGCTACCTTTCCTACAAAAGCAAGCCCATGCATACCCGTACGTCCGGAGCCAGTCCAACAGCTCAGCCGCCGGGACCTTGACCCCGTTAGCTTGTACAGGCCTTGACATCATGAGTTTGGAATGTCATACAAACGAATTGCCGCTGTTACTCACCACGCCGCGTGGCACGCCATATCCTCCCCCGCTCGGAGGATAAGGTCCTGGTTTTCTCTTTGCTTCGCTATCCAGACTTGCCTAATCCTGTGAAAGCACGGGGATGGACCTTGGGTAGCCATGATGAGACAGTGGGATCGAGGGATGCAGTCGTCTGGAATTCCCGCGAAAGTGTGCAATTTAAAAAGAGCGGTGGGGAGGGGAGGGGCAAGGGCGGAATAACGGAACGACGGTCGCCATGCTCTGTACCTAACGAGTATCTAACATCACCTGCCCGGTCATTCGAGGTCTCTGTATCGGTCCACTGGTATCGGTCCAACCGGTGGAAATCCACGCTTGCTTTCACCAATCGAGCCGCAGCGGTCATCCGACATGTGGTGCACGATCGATCGACCCGCCTTGTCCCGTGGCTGGTTACCGAGTGCTTGTCTTGCCACTCACCTTGTGAAATACGTATTCGGCCTTGACGACCTAGGAGTTGTGGGGAAATAATACGATAGGACGACAAATTGCCGAATGCACACAACACCACCACTTAGAGCGTGTCGCCGTCCAATAGCTGAACACGAGTGGAGTGCCTTGGGAACCCAACATTTATTACTCACAGTATCTGCTAACTGGTTAACGTAGGGACCTAGGTTATATGCTAGGTTTCTGAGGCCTCCGTGCTCATCCCTCTCGTATTCTCCACCGCCTGAGAGGTTAACTTCTGCCTCCTAAGCAAAGGACCACTGTAAGTAGGCTCAACAGCCCGCCTGCGCTTCCCCTCCTTGTCTGAACTCATCTGCGACGCATTGTGGTGAAAGGCGTGGCGACGTTCCGCTGCCTCCTAATGAAAGCTTGTCAGTGGGTGATGTTGTCCTCGTAAATTTGATTCTCACCTGGCGAAACTGCGCAGTAACCATACACAGCGAGCGCATGGTGACCTTCAGGACGTACTGATCCCTTCCCGCGGGGTAACCTACAAATGCTGCCACCACCTCAACAACATCGCCCACTTGAAATTGCTCCGGAGAAATGGCCTGATATCTGGGAACGTTCAGCCCGGGGTGATGGAAGGGTGCCATATAGACGTGCCTAATAGATCCCTCTTCTTCCACCTGCTCGCAGTATTCCACACTGTTCTCCTGAGTGTATATGAAATTAGGCCCTCGCACTGAATCCAGGAAGCGGTGTGGATCGACGGAGGTGGGTATATCTTCGTGTTTCAGGGACGGGGCGTGCCGGCGGTCTGTAAAGTACCGAGTGTGAGCATCGATAGCGAATTCCCCGTCATACGCCTTGAAGACGATATCGAGTATGCTGGCCTGGCCGGCTCCGTTAGAAAAGGCCTGCCATATCTCCTTGATCTTTTCCCCCATTCCTTCAAACATCGAACTGCCCAATCCCGATAATTTGACGTACTGGCGCAACATTCGCACCTGCTCGTCCCCTGCAACGCTCCTACCCTTGTTGATCAGTGAATTGCGCAATAGGACGGTAACAGAAACGCACAGCTCGCGCTGTTGAGGAGGGAGTGTTTTGGAACATATGATTCCTGGGATCCGCACTTCAACCTCACGAATCCCTTCCTCCACCTCCTCCGTCAGTCGCAACGACCGGGGTTCACCATATTTGATGACTTTCAGTTGGTCGAGCTGAGGAGGAAGCCTATCAGTACCTGTCACTAGCGAATATGCCGGTTAAGGTACTCACTCTTAAAGTCGTTAGGTACTTGTCAGAGGAACCGCTTTGCACACGACCGGCGATGTATTGTTCTAACCAAGCCCCTGAAACAAATTGAGTTGGCCTGAGTCTCTCCTACACCGTCGCTGAATAAAGGACTTACGCGCCCCGTCCTGTTCGTAGAAAGAATCCATTCCGTAGCTATGGACTAGCGTGGGTTGGAGAGTATGGACCTCTTATCGTTTCGCCTGTGCCCCCCAATCGTAACAACTGAACCACGCACCTGGTTCGGTCCATTTGAGCCGTGTCATTCATGGTTCAAACTCGGGTACCTTGACCAGTTCAAGGTGCGTCGGTTACAATGATCGCGTTGGCCTTCGCGTATGGTCGGGTGAACGGGGAGGATGGAGGTCATTGGCAATTGAAGATCGAAACCAGTAGGGCATATCTCCATTACGTGGGAGTGTGAGAATCCATCACTGGGACACTCCCTTGGCAAACAACGTCAACCCTTGCCAGCAGAACACCAACCTGTACCACTTCCCCCCCTTTCGAGAGGGTTCAACCGCGTACGGCACTTTTAGCCATGTTGCCTCAAAGGTAAGTACGATACCGTTTATGGGCTATGCATACAGTGACACTGATGACTGCCTATCATTCGCTCGCTAAGGTGTCGGCTGCCGGACTTCTGTACCCGATTCATGGCGGGTGCAGTCCTTACCTCGATATTCCTCTGAATCTTGGAACTCCTGAGGACGAAGTGACTCAATTTCCGAGGTTCGCACATGGACTCTATCGTGACTGCGTCACGTTGTGGTAAATCTAGGTTATTTGAATTTTCCGGACGACTTTTCACCTGTTTTTAGTCGTTCTAGCTTAGGCAACAGATCCAATGGCTGTCCGAACGGTATTCCGCAATCCGTCTTTTCCCAATCTCAGACACTGCCGAACCATGCTAAAAGCAACAACATCTCCCTCTCGACTGTGCCTCAACTTTCCCATCGTTTCAGATCAACTATGGCGCCTTCAACCCCCAAACGAACTCGTGCAGCCCCCGAAACGTGAGTAACGTCCTTTCCGGTGGCCTAGCACGATGCTCATTATCTTGAACAGGGCTCTGCCTACCCCTCCCAAGACCCCGGTCCGTGGTAGAACCAGTGTTCGAGCGAAGGCCACTCACGACTCGAGAGCTTCACGAACTCTCCAGCGCTTGAGGGATAAACTCCGCCAACGAGCTGCCAGTGGCGCCTCAGTCACCAGCCGTCCCTCCGGTGAGCTTCTCCCTGCGCTGGAGATCACCTCTGCAGCGTCAACTACCAGGCCCTCCAAGAAACGCAAGACTGCCGATGAAGACAAGGTGTCCGTTCCTCTTGTTGAGTAAGTTACAGTTCACTCGTGTCGTTCTGCCTCTAATCCGAACTTCGCTTAGGGGGGAAATTATCGAAATCAGTTCTGACGACAATCATGGGTATGTCCGGGGATTGTTGTTACTCCACACGCTCGCTTATATCTGACATCGGTGACCAGCGAGTCGAACCCGAACGACAATGACAAGCCTTTTCGTGGTCGTGGGTCCCGCACTCGAGTGCGATCGTCCTCCTCCGCTACGGTCCCTCCACCGTTGAGGACTAGGGGTTTCTTCAAGTACGTCAGAGTCAACGCCAGGTTGCACAGGTTCTGACCTCCTAGTTAGGCGTACTGGAACCTCTTTCGATCATCAAGAACCTGGCGAGCGTGAGGGTACACCCGTCCTCTCGGACACCGATGAAGAGCTGTAAGTCATGTACTTCATCTTCCCGCTCCTGCACTAAGCCCACCAGGGCGCTGAATCCTTATGATGCTCTTACCAGACGTGCAGGACGTTCGTCCGATGAAGACAGTTCCCCGGCTGACTCTGAGAACGAATACGATTCTCAAGACTCTTTCATGTAAGCTTTTCACTATTTATCGCTAGTGCTCGTAGCGAACTTAACCTTGGTTTTTATCAGTGACGACAGTGCAATGGAGGTTGACAAGAGCGGTTCCAAAGATGAACGTGCATCTACCGAGTATCCCTCTGACGAAGAGTTCCAAATTCAGTGCGTACATCTACCACCACAAATTCCGCGCCACCTTTTCTTACCATTGGAGTTCAGATTGGCGATGATTAGAAGCGTAGTCACAGCTATGGCACCAGACTTGACCAAGGATCGCTATGATCAAGCAGTCCACGACGCAGCTACGAAGTTGTTCAATTTCAATGGACAAGAAGCCAAGAAAAAGAAGGGGAAGAACAACAACGGCAAGAAGCGGCGCTCCAAGGGCAAGGGGAAAGGCAAGGCTCCCGTCCACGAGCCTCAGCTGGACGATTTGGAAGGTCTCTTCTCGGACGACGATGGCCCTGCAGGCGATTCTGAGTACGTATACCTCTACGCAGCACCTCCGTGTGATGACTTATTCCATCGTAGACCTATTGGGACTGCTTCCACGTCCCCTCAGCACACCGTTTCCGGTGCCTCCCTCTTCAACTCCACTGTCGCAGCCTCTTCCCTCCCGGGACCAAGTGCTTCCTCAGACGTCCCCGTGACCTTGGGTTCCTTAATATCGGCCCCTGTTAATGTGCCTACCTTGGCCACTGCGAGTAGCAACCCTGTCCAGCCCAATGCCCCAGCCGTCGCTGGCCAGCAGGTTACGATGGCGTCTCTAGTAGCCACCGTTCCCGGTGCTGCAACCCAAGAGACCGGTGTGAAGTACGTGCGCCGCGTCTTGACTCTCCCGGAGAGCAATGGGGTCCATTTGCCCGATCTTCAGGAGCCCATCCTGGCAGGTGACTACCCCGACCTGTGCAATCTGAGGTATAGTTTGTCACTTCTGGACACCGTCTGTGGTACTTACCTATCCACAGGGCCGGTCACTTCATAGCTTGGACGAACACCCGCGGACGTCCGCGTACAGCTCTCAGCGCTTTCGGCAGAACCATGCCCAATATGAGTGCGACGTACGTATATGTCTTTCCCATCCGATGTTATCTGACGGGTCTCCTTATCTAGGTTGGCGTTGGACATCATTCGCTTCCAACATGTTGGCCAGTACATCAACCCTAGTCGTATCTCACCCCTGGAGGTTGAGTTGAAGGAATACCCTACCGACCCTCCTCGTTATCATGTCGTTCGCAACCGCAGGCCCGCGTACTGTGTCATGCTAGGGGCTGTGTCCCGCAGTCAGCTGATGTCTCGTAGTAACGCGGGTTTGAGGCAGCGGTACATCAACGTACGAGGCGTACCGGTTGAGTTCGAACGGCAGGAAGGCTGGACTTGCATGGTTGCAGGCCATGAGCGGCTCGCTGCGCAGTACGCTTTAAATGCCCTCCAAGCTTCCACTAAGTCCGACTTCACGAAAGGTATGTCTTTCCTAAGCTAACTACGGCCTCCGTCCTTCCATGGAACTTACCTATGCTGTTCGCAGGCGAGGGAAAGACCACTCCAATTTACACAGATGAGTGGACAATCGATTCTGACGATCAAGGTATGTTCACCTCCGACGGTCACGCCTATCTATCTGAATGATCCTGGCAGTGCCTATCTACGATGCTCGTCAAGCTGGTGGCTTTACATTTGCCGCCGACGTGGCCGACATCCACACTCGTCTTCCTCGCTGGCCCTCCGAGAACGGGGAGATTCCGCGGGACTCTTGCGTTGCTGTGGCCTATACGATGTCGTTCTTCTTCTCCAACACGTCCCAACAGTGGACTGTTGGATGCAATATCCGTTGGGTGATGGTCCTGGGCGTTCCTACCAGTACCTAGAAATTAAGTTTTCTTCTTCATTTTTATTTATTCATGACTGCCCGATAGACGTACTATGTGTCTCCGAAATGTCTATCATTATACCCGTGTAATCAAGACTTTTTGAATTCTTTTGAAGCCTTCTCATCATCGCATCTTCACTTTCCCCATTGCATAGCATGGCAGCGCGCCCGACCACAATTGTGTTGTTTGTCAGGGTTTGGCGAATTACAACGACACATTGGAGGACTCCTATATGCCCCAAAATGTATGAAGGGCAGAGAGAAGCTTCGGGGCTAGCGAAATAAATTATCTTGATTCAAATGTCTTCCTCTTTTCCACCTCCCTACCTCTGCCTAACATGTCCACCTGTAGATGCTCGGGGAGACGGCTGAAGCCCAGGAAACTTCCCACGTTACATAACCCGTTGGTGCTGAGAACGTTGGCTCGCATTTTGCTCCTTGACGATTCACCGTCTTGTATGGACTCCTCCCGGCTGTCCTAAAGTAAAACTTTTGCACCGATAACCCTGTACCCAAGTTCGCAGAGTATTTATTGCTCATGCTGCACCCTCAAATGCACACGGTTGACATATGTACGCCTGACGCAGACCAACCGACGTCGCTGTTCGGGGGTGGGACACGAAAGCGATTCTTCAATGCGCCGGAGATGAAAGACCTGAGGGACGTCAATGGAAACATAATAGATGTTGCACACAGCAGGTATGATCTTCACAAGTATGTGACTGCTGCGGCTGTGGCCCAGGAGCTTGCGTCAGACGCCCGTGCAATCGCATGCGACGTACCTTGGGTGACTCTGATAGACATGCTTGATAAAGAGGAGCTCCTGGAGCTGTGTGGGGTTCACAATATTGACGCCGCTAACTTGCATTACAGAGATACTTATGTCGAACGCATGAGAGAGCATTCTTGCGTCGACACTTGTGAGCGATGCTACACAATCTTGGTACCTTCTGTCAACCTCCCGCGGTCCGTGTCAAAGGGATTGCTTGACGTTGTTGGGCAGAACTTCCTTAAGGGGTGTAGGGCAATACCTTCTAGTGATTTGGATGACCTGCTCTTTGAGGGGGACGCACTGGACCGGAACACGTCCTGGAAGATAACGGCGGTGTCCATGGCTCCGTTTCTGGAACGAGAACCTACTGAAGTGTGCATACGCAACTGGCCTTTAAGTCATCTCGTGCAGTTCTTATCGACAGCGTGCATCCGTTCCCTTGGGGCACATCATGGACTCCAGATCCCCGCTGAGTGGTCTAAGGAAGACTGTCAATGGTTCGTTGGTAATCATGTGTGCGACGGTTGTCCTTCCCTCGCTTTCAATCTTGCCAGTGCTCCTAAGAAGAAGAAGAACAAGACGATGAAAGATGAGAAACAGGAAGATTTTGTGTGGGAGGCATACGGCTATGAATCAACGGAGACCTACCCTCCCCGTCCAGTGACGAAAAGGGAGATAGCACACATGATGAGGAACTTCTGCTCTGACTTGGATCCTGCCGTCGTAGAAGAGAGCGCCTGTGGTGTCTGTGCCCAGATCTATCCCAAACGATCTCTCTCCCCCCTAACAGACGTCGAGGAGTACCTTCATTTATTAGTAGCTTCAGAAGCCACCAGAAAACAACGTTTTTCAATCGATGAAGCAATTGAAGGACTTAACGGGCCCGTCCTGGTCAACGGGAAATCAGGAGTGTGCTCTACTTGCAAGTCAACGCTAGCACGCGGAGTCCGTCCCAAGTTTGCAATGGCAAATTCTCTATGGCTGGGGGAAGTACCTGACGTGCTGAAAGATTTCACCCTTGCTGAGCAGACCCTGATATCCAGAGTTCGCCATAGCAGATGTGTGGTTCGAGTGGCTAATGGGCACGCTAAGATGGTCGCCAACGTGATATCTTTTGAACATCCAAGCCTGAAAATATACAATCAGCTTCCGGTCTCGAAATCTGACCTAGATGAAGTACTGGCCGTTGTGTATACGGGCGTCGCGGCGCCAACTGAAGATGATTTGAAGCGCACACCGATGCTTGTTCGACGACAACGAGTGAAAGATGCTCTGGAATGGCTGAAACTAAATCACATAGGTTATCGAGATATGACCGTCGACTACAAAACCCTTGGGACGTACCCGTTGGAAGGCGTTCCAGTGGAAGTGCTACATCACAAACGATCCCCCGGAGAAGGTAATGTGGAACCAGCCACACAAAGTCAGTTTGACAACGATGATGAACAAGGCACGGAATCAGGGCCTTGCCCATTCACTGTTAATGGCTTAACTTCTGCCCAGTACACCAAGATGACCCCATCACAACGGAGGGCCGGAGCTTTGCAACATCTCAAGAACGGTGGCTCGATGCTAGCAGTAGGTCATGACTCCAAACCACAGTCAATATACGACAACCCTTCCCTATACCCAGCAATGTTTCCTTGGTTGTTCCCATACGGCTTGGGCGGGGTAGGCCAGGAAGTTCATGCCGGTATAATATCCAGAGAAAAGCACGTACGATGGCTGCTCATGTACCATGACAAGCGATTTCAACGAGACGCTGCGTTCATAATTGTGAGCTTCAACCATCAGCTCATCCGAGAAGGAACCACGGGCAGCTTCATGCTTGTTAAGAGGAACAACTTTGACAAAGTAGCGGAGACTATCCAGAGAATTAGTCCATACATCCTTTCCAACATAGCTGAAAGATTGAAGGAAGGTGGGAAGTTTATCCCTCAAACACGGGAGGAAAAAGACTGCTTCAGTTTACTCGACCAAATAGACTACGTTGGAGGGCAGGTCAGTGGCTCTTTAGCATCTAAGAAGTTCCAGAGAAACGAGTTGTGGTCTTTGGTCGCGTTTAAGAACGCACCTCACTGGTTTATCACACTGTCTCCTGCAGATAATAAGCACCCCCTCTGCATATACCTAGCCTCTGACGACGAATACTTCATACCTCACATCAAGGAGTATGCCGAACGACAACATCTGGTGACTCGCAACCCAGTCGCATGCGCCAGGTTCTTCGACTACGTCATCAAACTATTCATAAAGCACATCTGTGGTTGGAATGAGGAGGAGATAACGCACGGTATGTTCGGAAAGCCCTCGGCATTCTATGGGACAGTTGAGCAACAGGGCAGAATGACATTGCACCTGCATCATTTGTTATGGATCGAAGGATCTCTGCCGCCTCAAGCAATCCGCGACAGACTGCTCAGCGGAGACTCTGACTTTCAGAGAGATCTCATTGCCTATTTGGACAGCTGCCGTGTTGGGGAGTTCTTCACTGGCACCATGGACGACGTGAAGCAGCAGGTGCCCGTGGTTCCTGAGAAAGGGAATTCAAAAGGTATTCATACCATCCTGACCGACGAAAATACCGCGGAAATTCCGCCCGGGTACCAAGATCCAACATTGACTATGCCAGAGAGTCCACCCGGCGATTGTTGCAACGAGGATGACTGTCAGGAAGAGGAGTGTCCGGGCATCTTGTCCTGGTGGCAAACTTTTAGAAAGGTGGTCGATGACATTGTCTTCCGTTCTAATATCCATAAGTGTTTTGGAAGAAGGGACAACGCAGATTCGCGCACGAAAGGCTCCAGCAAGACATCCACGTCAAAAACACATAAACAGCACACGACGGGGAAGGGGTGCATCAACAAAGATGGAATATGCACGGCGAGGTTCCCAAGGGACCTTTACAAATGCACAACTGTTGACGAGAAAACGGGTCACGTTAACCTCAAAAAGAACGAGGAGTGGATCAACGATATCACTCCCCTTATTACATTCCTGTTTCGGTGCAATACTGACACGACCTGTTTACTGTCTGGAACAGCAGTTAAGGCAACATTAGGATACATTACTGACTATATCACCAAAGGGTGGCTCAAGACGCACCAAATATTCTCTATCATGTATGATACCTTCACGCGACATCCTCACGGTGCCACTGTTGATGATACCAAGCCAGGTGCCGCAGCCCGGAGGATGGTATTGAAAATAGTCAACTCCCTCAGCGCCAAGATGGAAATAGGTGCGCCAATGGCGGCGTTATACTTGCTCGGAAACCCAGACCACTATAGCAGCCACCAATTCAAAATTTTCTACTGGAAAAACTACGTCAACTTTGTACAAGACGAATGGAAAAGGTACCTGGCTGTTGCAGACCCCGATGAAGTCCCCGCTGGTGTTGCCGATGAACCTGGGCCATCGAATGATGTTGGCATCACTCGAACCGCAAATAATAGCACGGTGGCATCACAGATGTCGAAGAAAGAACACGAGGAAAGTGTGCTGGTCCAGAAAGCAAACAATCGCTACATTGGCAAGGCTACGACCGATGATTACCGCCACCGGCCATCCCAGCACGAGGAGATCTGTCTATATGAATGGATTCAGTGCTCCGTCAAACAGTACGAAGTTAGTACGAGGGCTGGGAAGAAAGCCCTACAGTTTTACCCATACAGGCCAGAACATCCCCTGCACGAGTCCCATGTCGTTGCCTGTGATTTGGAACGACGTCACTACATTGTACCCAACTTCGTCGGTCCCGCAATGCCTAAACGTGACTCCTCTGAAAAAGAGCAGTACTGCCTAACGATGCTATGCTTTTTTTGTCCTTGGAGGACTGGAATCGACCTGAAAGGGGTGGAAGACACATGGGAAGATGCCTTTAACCGTTACGATTTCAGTAAGAGGCAAAGGGAGTTAATGGCGAACTTCAACCTCAGATACGAATGCTACGACGCGCGCGATGATTTTCCGAGTATGTTCAAAGCTGGAAAATCTTCTGCTGAAGATGACGGTGACGACTCTGATGACGAGGTCATAGACGCAGATCACTACGAGGATCAAATGGAGGGTGAGGACGACGTACTGGACATGGTACAGGGGCCGAAGACAACAGAGATGGAGTCTGTGAAAGACATGACCACCAGGGCCCTAAGGGAAGCAGGATGGAAAGTGAGTAAACATGGCAGACCCGTCCTCGAATTCAACCTGCCCAAGGTGATTATCGATCGAAATTTTAATTCCACCGCGTGGAGGGGTATCATCCGATCTGAGAAGAACAAAATATGGCAGGCCAAGTTCAGAGCCGCGGAAGTGAAAGAAAGAGAACGCACTGGGCAAGGTGTAGTCCGTAACGATGCATTTGTAGTTCCGGGCTCGTACATCACTCATGACTTTGTACCTGAACGTCGAGAATGGTCAGATGTCATTCGGGATATAACGACAGAGTACTCACTGAATGTCGATCAAAAAAAAGCATTTAACATCGTCGCCAATCATGCGACCTGCGTCGGACCAAACCAGTTGCTCATGCACCTAGGGGGAATGGGCGGTACAGGAAAGAGCCAGGTGATACGGGCGCTGGAAGCGTATTTCAAGGCACGGGGTGAGCCATATCGCCTGGTATTGCTGGGTCCTACGGGAACCTCCGCGGCGCTCATTGGTGGTTCTACATACCACTCGTTTTTGGGTTTGAGAACGGGCAATGCCTCTGGGGAATCACTGAGTTCCCTTGATGAAGTTCTAGAAAGGCTGATAAGGTGTGGCTATATTTTCCTTGATGAAACGTCCATGTTGAGTTGCCGTGATCTGTGTCGTATCAGCGCGCGTATTTGCGAGGTCCTGCAGATGTATGAAAAACCGTTCGGGGGTTTGAACGTCATCCTAGCCGGCGATTTTGCGCAACTACCTCCGGCCAAGGGAAGTTCCCTGTATAGCAGAACGGTCTCATTGCGTCAGACTTCGCGACAATCAAATGCAGAACAGGAGTCAACCATTGGAAAGATGATATGGTTGCAATTCACAAAGGTGGTGATCTTGAAAGAGAACATGCGCCAGACAAGCCATGCTCCTGAAGAGCAAGCTTTCCGTAAAGCGCTGATTAATTTGAGATATTACAACTGCGACCATGCCGACATTGCCCTGATCAAAAGCAGAATAGCGAACGAAGTCAACTCACTTTCATTGGATGAGGACCCTTTCAAAAACATTTCCATTATCACAGCACGAAACAGAGTGAAGGATCAAATCAATGAATGCAACGTGCAACGTTTCAGCAGCGAAACCTCACAACAAGTGGCCGAATTCTACAGCGTCGATAAACTCAGTCAAGCGGAACCAAAAAGGACAACAGAGAAACGCGTTTACGCACACGTAAATCACCTATCGAAAGGGTTGAAGAATATATTGTGGCAACAACCGGCGCATACGAGCGAGCAAGTACCAGCTTGCCTGAGAGTTTGCCTTGGAATGCCTATCATAATCCGTTATAACGAGGCAACGGAATTGTGCATTACTAGGGGCCAGGAGGCGCGAGTGGTTGGTTGGACATCGACGAACGTCAATCCGAACGACCAACGCCAAGTATTGGACGTGCTGTACGTCGAGTTAGTGAAACCACCGAAACGAGTCAAGCTCCCAAACTTACCGCTCAATGTGGTCCCCTTGACGAAAATGAGCCAATCGATAGAAGCTCGCTTGCCCTCTGATGAATACATCTGCATCGCCCGCAATCAAGTTCCTTGTTTGCCCAATTTCGCGATGACAGACTACTCGTCTCAAGGAAAGACAAGGGAAGTCAACGTCATTGACATAGCGGACAGTAGAAACTTTCAATCTGTATACACATGCCTTTCACGTGGAACCACACTAGCAGGTACAGTGATTGTCCGCGACTTTGACAATGAACTATTGACCGGTAAGCTTGACGGAGAGATTCGTCAAGAGTACAGAGAACTGGACTTACTCGACTCAATTACCGCGTTGCAACATGAAGGCATGTTATCGCCGGACTTTGGTGATGGTACCAGGTGGGGCACCATTGCCGCGTACAGAGACTGGATGCAGGCAAAAGGGGAGGATGTGGAATGGGAACCATACCTTTACGTTGAACCTGAAGACGAGGGCGGCAAAACTAAAAGAAAAAACAAGGGGCAACAGGTGGAAAATGAACAACTATCACTGACAGATATCAAATACGAGATACATACCTTGGCTGCCCAACACAAGCGTAAGACTGAGCCACCGGTGCGAGTACAGAAGACGAAAAAGAGACGAGTCGAAAGGAGGACGGTGCTAAGTCAACAACCAATGGCCGCCCCCGTCGGTCCTCTTTGGGACAGCGTGGACCACAGCTGCGCTTACGATTCCTGCATTTTCATCTTATATTGGTTGTGGTTTAGCAATACCAACAGGTGGAGTAGAGAACTCACATCTTACGGCCCCGTGGCCAGCGCTCTAGTCACCGCGTTCCAGGAGGCTGACACGAGCGATATTGAAAGTGCCATGAACACCATCAGGAATCGTTGGCGTGCAGATCTCAGATCACTCTACCCTGGCGAATATCCTGTCGGCCACGAAGGCGCAGACATATTAGCCTTGCTGCGAAGGTTCTTCTCTGTTAGAAGTCGTGTGAGGAACTTGAATCTGGTGTGTCAAAGATGTAACGTACGATGCACTTTACGGACCGCTCACCGTCATACCCTCTCCAAATACAACGCTTGTGGTGTGGTTCCTTCCATACAAGCGTGGGTGAATGAAGCAATCGTTCCATACGGAGTCTGTAGAGATTGTGGGGGTGACCTGCAAGGCGACGGCATTGAAGAAGAGTTGCTAGTGTTCGATCTGTGCGGGCAGCGTATTCGAGATCCCCAGATAGAACCTCAGATCACGACTGTTAATGGGGGCGCGTATAGACTTGTCGGTGTGACTTACCACGGAGGATACCACTTTGTTAGCCGTTTGATAACCTTAGAATCAAGAGTGTTCCACCACGATGGCATCTACGGTTCCTACAGCACTGCAGAAGGGTTACTGGACGATGACGATTTCAGTGCGGACCGCTTGAGTAGCTGCGGCGGACGTCAAGCCACTTTTGCAGTTTATGCCCGAGATTAGCTGTCTATAACCACTACGAGAGAAGGGTGGGAGGGAAGGTCTGAGCAGGAGCGAGGGGAGGGGAAGGCAGGGAAGGGTTGCTGGAACCGAACAGCCATCAGGTACATACACGGAATCAAAGCGGAATCAAATACCTAGTTTGGAATGGCGTGGCGGATGCAATAGCACCGTGTCCCTTGATCTTGCGACTGTAAGGGACCGACCCTAGTGATGGCTTTTGCGTCCAAGCGCCCACGGTCGCGTTACCAGCCAACATAACTGAGTGAAGGACAACCCATTGTCCGACACGCAAGATCTGGCGCCGGCTTCAACATACCTTGCAACACCGTGCAGGGAGGACCTTCTCATGCCCAACATGCCGATTTGGCCACAGGCGAGTACCTCTGTGGGACTTCGGGATACGAGAATGTCGTTTAACATCCCTATAGCATGGCCCCCTCATTATAGATGAAATGTCCATGCAAGGAGCTCGGTCATCAGCAGGGTATGATGGCTTTCCCCTCACCCTCGTTGTTAACAGGGGTTACTAACCGGGACGATAGGTTTCAGCAGCGTTTCCGCCGTTTGAGAACATGGATTACTCTTACGAGACTGAGGAATACAGCCCCCTCAAGTCAAGCCACCATGTCCCCGACCCTCATGGAGAACAACAGCGTGATACTGTCTTTCGAAGTCAACATATTCATGTCTAGTATAATTCAGGTGAATGCAGTGGAATAGAGTGATGGAGAAATCGCGTATTATAACGGTTGGACGGCTTCAAGCAACTATCTACTCCTTTGTTGTCCCGCCTACTTTCGGAGCTCCATCATGGTCAACAGGACCGGGTCCGGGGCCGTTGTCTGCATGTACCGAGCCGTTGTCAGCCTTTGCTGGGCCGTTGACAGCATGACCTAGGCCGTTATCAGCGAGATGAACATTTGCCGAATGAATGTCGGTAATAAGTACCTTCCCCCCTATCCTCTACAAGGGGCGCGCAATAAAAATGCGGGTGAGTCACCCGTCTGTCTGAGAGCCATTGGACAATGTGTGAAGTCCCAATACTGGTGGATGTATCGGAGGACGGCCTGTACTGTTATTCAGCACTAGTATTAATACTTAATTCAATCGTACTAACCATGCCTCACGGTGAGACGGTCCACCGTACCAAATGATACCAAAATCGGGCGACTGGGCAAGTTTGACAGTGGCGTTCGGCACATCACGTTGGTCTTGCTGATCTCCCCCGCTGTTTGCTGCACCGGTTGAGGAATCGAGAGGACCAGGAAGTGCGGAATGTGAAGCTGTGGACATGGTGAATGAGGGAAACAGGCGCACGCCGAACCCAAGGCATGCATGCATCCGGCATGTAATACAGGATCGGAGATTGGTTCAGTTCGTTTGAAACTGAAACCAGTTCTCCACCGTTCAGCGATGACCACCTCCATTCTAAGGTAAATAATTCCAACGCTGCCCCTAGCACGTGCAACGCGGTCCTTTACTGATTAGGACATGGTAGCAACCTACCGGGAAATTACCAGGAGCGATCACTGTTGGTAACCATCGACAATTAAACCTCAAGTGTGCGGTGGTTATCAATGACAGAACACTTCTTACGTCTCCCAGGATGTAGGTAGATGTCGCTACAGGAGGTCAAACAAAGAACAGGATAGAAAGAGCGATAACACTCGACCATTACACAGGTGGGGATGGAATTGTTAAACCCACTTCTTCAAACGAAAATAGCAAATATATTAGCCCGAGCACTTCCATTTTGAAAAGCTGTGCGTGCTAAGAATGCACACGGGTATCCGTTGGTCCCGTCTCAACTTTCACTGTTCGCTCACATTCCGGAATGGGGTACAGAAGATTCCAACGCGTTGTATGGCTAGTGATAACAAGGGCCGGATCGGTATATGCCGATTCCAAGGCCCGGGGTAGACCTGGTACACACCCTGATAGTGTGACGCAACATCCATGACGAACAAATAACCAAAGTCCACCTCTCGCAAGACGATGAGAAATAGGGCGGTACATACCTGGATCATGGCGCATCGCGAGTGCCATATGAACATAACAATCGACGTTGTCAATGCAACCGATTGGCCCGCACACTGCTCCCCCCAAGGGTGGCCCAAGTTACGATTTAAATGGATTAATAATGCGGGTTATTACATCGCACCACCACTTATGCGGGGTGATGGGACGCTGAGAAATTCCCGTGGTCAAGCCCATGACCGCAGACGCGTGATATTTAACGAAAAGTGGGACGTTTTCTCATTTCCCACTGAAATTCCCCACTACCATGCAGACGCCTGGTGAGATTCTACACGTGAGAGGGCCGCCCCAAGGTGGTAACGACATCGTACTGGGGCATCCTTTGATAGAAGGGAAAACTTGTCGCGTCAATTGGTGGGTTCACAACCACTCTCAAAGTTTACGAAACACGGCTGACGGACGGCAGGCCGATTGATGAGCTGGGGGACAAGATCGACGCGAAAGACCTGCTGGGTTTACTGCGGTCGTTGAATTTGACATGGCGTTGCCATTGCATCAGATCGGACGGTCGTTGGGCATACCTGGCGGAATTTGTGACGGTGGTAAAGAGAGATGAGATTTGGGTTCGATGCCCTGGTCGCTCCCATCTCAGGTGCAACATGAATTGTGAGTGGCTTAGATTGCTGATCAGCTCCAAGAATAACGCCTTCCTTGCAGTAAATTTAACAGAAATCCACACCAATACCCAGATTGTGCAGCACTATGACCATTTGCGTCGTGTTAAATGTGTCAATGGTTTTGCTAAAGCGATGGAGTTGTGCACTGAGTATGATCAGGATGATGGAATACTTCATGGATGGCTGGGACATTATGATCGATTACGGCGAAACAGTCATGTTCATATATAGGGTTGCTTCAACATGACCATAAACTCAGCACAAACTTAGGCATTTTCATGGTATAACACCCCAGGCCTCGGAACATGCCGCGCGCAGCGTCGGTCCGCACCCCACAAGTCTCCGTGGTTTGATGAATTGATATAGGAGAGGCCAAATTGGGAATGGGACGATGTCGATGCCGTGGAATCCGCCCGTCCGTGTGGGCAAACGTCACCCGCGCTGCCTCTATGTGAATTGTGAAAAGTAGCTGGCGCACCCCACATTGCGTTCATATCAACAGCCGCATTGAAATGATGAGCACTGACGGAGGGGCTGACCAGTTGACCTGGTTCTGTCCGATAGGGGAGTGAACCACCGACAGGGTTAGGGAAAGCGATGCGTGGGGCCACGGTGTCGTTCATACTACGGGAGCCCTGGAGGAGATGAGTGTGAGAGGTGGTCGATTGGGCGAACTGCGCCAAACTGGCACTCCATGCTGCCATCTGGTTTCTAATATCCTCCCGAATCAGTGTCCCCCAGGAAGCAAACTCGTTCCTTATATCCTCCCGTATCAGTGCTCGAACCCGATCTTCTTGCTGAAGTTGAACATTGTCAACCTGGCCTGGAGCCACAATGGCACGGGATTGACTGAGAGCCGAAAGTTCTTCCCTCCATTTCAAACTGTCATGGCGCAGGGCAGCTACCGCCTCCTCGAGTTCCCTCGTTCTCCTCTCCCCGATTCCTCGTTCTTCCTCGCTCTTCACAACCTCAAGCTCCTTCTCCACATCGACCAACCGGGAAGTCAACGACTGGAGACCTTCATCCGTCTTCTGAAATCTCCCGTCGATCTCCTCCCTGCTTACCCTGTGCATCTCCTCAAGCTTTCCAATCTGATCCAGCAAGTGGCCGGGGTCGAGATCGAGATAAGATTGATGCCTCCCCTCGACAGTCCCCCTCAAAGCCTCCAGTTGTCGGTGCAGCTCGTTCGTCCCGTCTCTCAAACTCGCGACCTCTCCCTTCACAGATGCCTGATCCACGACCTCCCGCTTTATAGCATCTACCTGACCCACAACATCTGCAACCAACCCGTCCGTCAAAGCCATCCGTCCCGTCAGGTGGGTTATCTCGTTCTCGAGATTCGATGTGGCATATTCACCAACACGGGCGGGTTCAACACGGCGCGAGAGCGGCTCCGACGTGTCAGTATTTGGAAATGAGACAAGGACTGTGCCCGATGTCCCCGCCTGATAGTAGGCAGTACCATTTTTGGTTAGGGTATGCCGACATTGGGGGGAATAAATTGTCAGTTCAGGAGGAAAATGAGATGGTGAGATAGGACGACGCACTGGTCGTTTCTGCGAGGCTACAGTGATAGCAGTGGGCGATTCTTGGTCTTCTTGATCGAGTCGGGCATTGACGTTCCGAACCTGCGATTGTTCAACCCCGGCATCGACATTTCGAACCTGCGATCGTGTGGACACTCCTCCACCTCGGGGTCCCCGCTTCCCAACATCCGTAGCCGGTTCCGTGGAGGTTCCATCCCCAGGAGCAGGTCCGTTTGCTGGCGGCCGTGATCTACCCCTCCTCCTCGTGCTTGGTGCAGCGGATCCGGAATTCGCTACCTTCCGTCCCACCCCTCCTGCCTTTGTCCGTTCCTGCTCTTCTTCTTCCCTAACACCCTCACCAGTTTCCGACCCCGACTCCGTCGCTCTTGATGAATAGCTACACGTTTGCTTGATCCGTTTGCACCAGTCGCAACACCGCCCTTTGGCGGCCTTATAACAGCGAACCCGACTGGAAAGGCACCGTGTGCACGCAATAGCATGAGGGACGAGTCCAGGTTCGGTCGGACAGTCACGGATTGGCCCACCACTTCCGTACTGGTCTTCGTACTGGCCGACTTCACTTTTGAACGCAGGTGTGGTGGCCGGGAAGGTGACACGAACGGTTTTAGTCCGCTTGCTCGATGTTGAGGGTTCAGGTGGCTGCTGTCCATCCTCGTCGGCTTCAGGCGTTTTGCGTTTCGATTGTGGGTTTGGGACGGTGATACGACCGAGTTCGTTTACGCAATTGTACACTCACTTTTCGCGATGATAACGATTAAACCTCACTCGGTCT
>JAMZDL010000249.1:2500-28961 GCA_027579765.1 Candolleomyces efflorescens
GAGAGGTATAATAACATGGAGGATAGCAACAAATGAATGAAGATAGTGTCTAATGTAATCAAATAGCGGTTGGTTTAGGAAGAGTCCTTGGTCGCCCAATTGACGAAGTAGTCATGGAAGTTGAGTGTAGAGGCATAGGTGGGCGTAGTTTCGACGAACTAGAACTCGTCTTGTAAACCATACCCGTACCAGTCCTAGGTCGAGGCTTGTCACTGGTACTTAGAGAACGGGATGGAGAGGGTAAAGGAGAAGGCACTGTGGGGTTTGAGGGTAGAGATGCTTTGCGCACGGACCGAGATCCAGCCGAAGGGACAGGAACAGGTGAGCGGTCACCTCCTGCTCGAACCTGCCGCGGCAGCTGAAGAGGCCGGACCTGAGGGGCGTTGCCAGATTGGAGCGGATTAGTGGAAGGGGTAGAAGTGTTTGAAGATGTCGAGGAAAAGGTGCGAGCGCGCGGGAACGATTGTCGGGAAGGTGTCGCCTCAGTCGAGGCCAGACTCGGTCTCGACGGGGTCTTCTTCAACCCTCCTGGAAGGGGCGGTAGAGACTTGTCCTTATTGAGGTAAATTTTCTTCCCGTTTACCGATTTCACCGTTTCGAGTGGTGCTTGAGGTTCATGTTGAGGTGTCACGGGCATCGGGATGCTTAGTGTAGAGCCCGACGAGGGCGTGCGTAGGCCATCGGCAGAACGGCGATTGTGGGAGTCGGTGGATGAAACGTAGCCCTCGGGGATTGCCACTTCGAGAGAGAATGCTGACCCCGTGCTGGCAACACTCATCCGACCATTCGAGCTGGCAATGCTCAAGCGCCCGCCTGAACTTGCCATGCTTGTCCGCGTGGACGCGCTGTGGGTGCTCATCTTCCGCGACCACGCGGTTGGCGGGTTGGACGTGGATCGCTGACCCCACTCGTTCGCCTGAAAGCCGTCCTTGCCTTCGTCATCTTCAAACGTATCATAGAGGGTGCCGCTGCTGTACGATCTGGACAGAGGATGTGGGGCCTGGGAGGGCCTCGATGATAGAGATGAGATCGAAGAACGGGCAGAGAGATTGAGTGTCGATAAACGCTTCGTAAGGGGCGACGGAGCATCCTCATCCTCGCTGGAAATGACGGCGTTTCAGTAAGCGTGAGTAGAACCGAGACCGAACACGAGTGATCCCACCTGTCGCTCCAGCCCAACCCCGTTGTGAGGCCGATCCCGCCCCGTAAAAGGCGACCGTCCCGATGGCGAACTCTCCTGGAGGGTGTGTCGCGCTCGTCCTTCATCACCCCAGATTTTGACACTGGAAAACGGTCAGTGGTGGCATTTCAGGAGGTGAAGAAGCGTACCAGAAGAGAAATTGCTCATGGTGCTGCCAGGACGTCCATCCGCAGCGACATGGGGTGTGGTCGAGCGCGACTGGGCTCCTGGCAAAAGTTTCGAGTTCGGGGAGAGCAGGCCGTCGCGAACCATCAGATGGCTGAAAAAGGAGGTCAGCGAGCCCAGAAAGGAGATGAAGTCGCCATATACGTACGGAAGAGGAGTATGCAGATCAAGACTCGAGTCATCGCTGTCGCTGCCACTACCATCCAATACTTTCTCCAGTTGCCGTACTCTCTTCTCCTCCTCCTCATCTTCGCCTTGGGACTGGTTCCACACCCCATTGACGATGTAGTCCAGCGACTCGTCAGTATCGAGTGCTGCCGACTTCTTCTTCAGACCAATCGTCGTCTTGGAGAACCTCATCGGACTCGACAGGGCGCCAAATTCGTCCACGGCTCCTCCACCTCCACGCATGCTCCGCATGCTCTTCACACTGCGCACGCTGTTGAGCTGTTTTCGTTTCTCGTGCGTCAAGCTAAAGCTCCGGGCGACAGAAAGCTTGGCCGGTCTAGGGGTTGCCTGAATAATAGTGTCAATGTCGGGGCTCGGAGACCGGACCTCCCGCGCGGTAGAGATAGGAGGAGGCCTGCGTGGTGGTGGCGAGCTCGCTTTGGCGGCCGCAGCCTCACGGGATGGTTTGGTTGGGGTGGTTGGCACGACAGTGGGCCGCAGGGTGATCGTGGAAGAGGATGCAAGGTCAGAGATGGTTGCAGAGTGTTTCGAGGACATAGATGGTGTTCTTGAATGAGAGGTGGTAGGTTGGAACGGCTCCAGCTCTGGGTTGAGATAGGCAAGACTGGATTTGTGAGAGTGGGACGATGCGAGCCGCGAGAGGTTAGGCTTTGATCCAAGCACATCGTCGTCTTCTCCGCCACTCGTCGCCCCCAGGATGTCCCGCATGTCAATAGAAGAGATGGACTCGTTGGCCTGGTGCCGTCTCCCTCTTCTCCGCGGACTTTGATCGACGTCGTCCTCGTCAAACAAGGGTAAGGGTGACACGACGTTTCGTGGCATTGGTCGGGCTTTGACTTCTTCGCGCTCCTCATCGATAGAGAACGCGATGGAAGGCCGGGAGTGGGCCCTGGGGCTCGTTGGCATGGACCCGGAAGATGCAGTGGAGCTTCTGTTGCTCGGGGGAGGCAATCTGGGCGACGGTCGGGGTGAAGGGCTGACTGCACCGTAGCTGTGTGCGCTGGCCGTGCTGATAAGCGAGTCCCGATTGTTCTCGCCTGTGCCGACGGAATACTTGGACGAGCGACGCGAGCGATTCGCTCTGGACGAGAGCAGCAGCAGCTGGAGCGTGTCCGCATCTGTGAGCTTGGAGGGGCCTGGAACGGGGGGCAGGGGGGATGACGGGGGTCGAGATGGCGGAGGGTTGAAGGAGACGGCGGTCGCGGACGGGGTCGGGGGGATGTGGGAAGGCGGGACGGGGAAGGCGTCGATGAGCAACGGAAGATGGGGTTTGCGCACGGACATCCTGACGATGAGCAACGGGTATGTTCAATGATAAAGTCCGCAGGCGCGGGATTCCTGAGTAGACCCGGCTTCTCTGCCAGCAAGAGCCTTCGCGGTGGTCTCTGTCGTCGTCGTCGTCGAGCAGGTCGGCCTGGCGTCCTTGCTCACCGCCGCGGCGGGTGTCGTCGTCGTCGTCGTCGTTGGCAAGCAAGGGGTGGAAAATGAAAGCAGCGAATGTTTTCCATCACCCCACCTGCCTATTTTGGGCTAGTCTCTTTGGTCTACATATTCCGTGATCCTTTCCCAGCGAGGCCGTAATCGTAATCGCAATCGTCACATTCCGAGTTCCCCATCCGTAAACAAAGAAATACACTGCCCGTCGTTACTACACTACGCCCGGTTCTCCAGCTTCGTTGCGTATCTCAGAAGGCCTTCCTCCAGAGGTGGGCAGGTATCTCGAGCGAGCTCGATCTCCTGCAGAAATCTCTGCAACCGTAGCCGACAACCGTCAATCAACGGCCATCTCTAGTCTAGCGTCTAAATCCTAAGACTCACCTCTTCGTGGACAGCTTCCATTCCTAGCTTCAAATGGGTTTGGAATCGGATGGACTGGCTACGGACCTTGCGGACTGTCAACAACGATTGCCAGAAACGCGACTGTGACAATAACTTACAGACTGCCATATCTCTCCAAACATGACCAACTTATCGCAAACAAGACTGATATCTGGCCTCAGGCCGTTGAAGTCGGTCGCGAGATGGGCCAGTGCCACTTGTTTGCGATTGACCTCTTCGAGTTCCTTTCGCTTTCGCGACAGCTGGTTAGACTTGTCTACGAGACCGCTTAAAGCATATCGACAAGTGACGTTGAGCGAGCTTACTGGAACGTTCTCCAATTTTGACAGCAAGTATCGTCCCAGCCACGATCACTCCCAGAATCTGCAGTAGCAGTCCGACTCTCAGAACTGAGGTCAACCGGTCATGAAATCCACGCACCCCAATCAAGGTTGCCGCACCTTCCGCACCTGCTAGCAAAGCTACGGTAGCTGCCAGAATCTGGCAAAGCGCGGTTACTATCTGCTAGGTCCCAATATAAGCGCTAGAAGCAAACCTCCAAATCCAGTCTAAGAGATGTCAGACAGTCGTTGACGGAGTTATAAGATACAAATCTCACTTCATAATCTGGGCCCTCAGAACATCAATTTCCGCCTGCAAAGACTTTGCTTGTTGCTCGAGCTCGGCTCCTTTCTCCGCGACATAGGCATCAAAACGAACGACAAAGTCATCAATGTCGTTCTTGAGATCCATGAAGCCTTCTGCCATATTGCCAGGTTGGCTATGGTCTTCATCCTGTGCGCACCGTAGTCAGTGATCAGACGCCGGAACAGTCAAAGTCGGTGATACGAACAATGAAACTTTGCAGCTCTGTGATAGCATCGAGTCGGTCCTTCTCGGTTTTGATAGTCTCGATTAGATCGAGAAAAACCTGGTCAAAGCCTGAAAACACAACACATAACCATTAACTCGACTCAATAAAAAACACGAGAATAATTCTAACGTCGAAGGACACCAATTTGTTCTGATGCAACATTTCGTGACAGCAACAAGAGAGCTACCCAGCGCTGGAATACAAATCGTCAAATTGACTACTGGAGAAGAGCAAAGAGGGACGCACCGTGTTATACGTTTTCCAGTCGGCCAAAAAGGCGGACAATCCAGGAAAATCTTTGCCGTATTTCGCGACTATATCCACGAATCCCCGAGTGACTCGGTCAAAAGCAGCGTCAACGTCATTGGCCCAGACGCCGACCTCTTCGACGTTTTGTTGAAACTGGACAACTTGCTCAGGGTCGCCCAGGCTCTTGATGGCACCGTTGATGTACTGGTCTTGCTCCTCTTGACTTGGCCCACCCGATGCACGCCACGCTTCAGGGATGTAGAGTGACTTTTGCATACTCGAGATGAGCGACCACAACCAGAAGCCTCCTCGCGTCAGCCAGGTTTTATTTGTCGGAAAAGTCCACCATCAAAGACTGTCGAAAGTACGAGGTCCATGGACAAAAAACATGTTGCCTCGTGTCAAGCATCTGGAGCTTAGACAAAGTTAGATGAAAGAGAGTCAATCTGAGAGCTTGCTTGCACGCTCCAATGCACAAAAGGAAGAGGGGTTCAGCTGATCCTTCTTGCAAATGAGGCCCTGAAGCAAACTTACTAGCTGATTCCGGATCTAACACAGTTTCACTGATATCCCGTCTGCGGCGGAGAGGACCAACCCATGAAATGAGATGTATTATTCGCAGTAGCTGATACAGGACTTGATCGGACGGAGGTGCAATGCCTTGGACAGTTGAGCTCCAGAACATTGTGGGGGAAGGGTGTAGCACAAGAGGCACGCTCAATGCCTAGGGAAGGCCAGGGTCAAAGGGTTCTTCTCGTACTACTTAGAATAAGAGCAAGCTCACCTCGAGTTCTCTCAATTAGGAGAAGCATAACCCTGTCACATCTTACCTTCTGGGACCAGTAGTGACGACCGGTGGAAAAGATAGGAGCGGGTACAGGATCTGGATGTGATTGAACTGGCGTAGTTCTACCGGCATGGAACGAGGAAGAGCAGGGAGATATCGACAGACGATTTTAAAATAGAGATTGCTTCTAGGTCTGGAACCCTCGCAGGATGTGTAAACTGTAATTCTCTTCACGTTACTGCCGTTGTGGAGGTAATCTTGTGGAAGGAACATATCCCCCAGGATATTGGACCTGTGGGGCTCGGGTCGAGAACTCTCGAGACAGGTCAACTGGAGGGGGGTGAGTCGCTCGAAAGGGGCGTGTTGGAGGGCGTTCTCGCTCCGACTCATCGAATTCTTGTGACAAATCAGCGATTCCGGGATATGGGGAGGCATTGTAGCTGCCGGATGGAAGAGGATAGAAGGAGTCTTCCTCCGCCGAGCTATCTCCGAGAGATACGCGGTAGTCTCCTGGGTGGTAGTCCTGGCTATGCCAAATGATCATGGGGCGGTGCTTGAGATGACGAGCGGAATGGGAGCCTGTTCCAGGGTAATAATCTACAGTGCAACGCTCTTTCTCCATCCATGGAAGAGATGTCACGAACGACACAAAGGACTTGAACCTTCGTGCGTACGATCGCAGGGACGTGTTGGATGCTGGGGGAGTTGGTGGCCGCATGACCAGATAATTGTCTCCTGGAAGAGGATGCACCAGCTCGGGTTGGACTTCAGGACCGACATAAAGCGAAGGATGCCTCTGAGGGCGGACATTCTCGTCGGGCCGCATTTTTGTCGGAAAATCGTAGCTCTCATCACCCAGGAGAGTGTCGGAATTCGAAGACTGGGGCGACGTTGGGAGGGGGGCAATTGTTGGTTGGGTAGTCGGATGGGAGTCTACCGGCTTGGAGCGCCGGGGAGAAGAGGCATACCCTGAGTCTCTGAGGGTGTGAGAAGCCTTCTGCACTTGCCCATCGAGCCGGGCTATGGTCCATCTGGGATCCCAGGTGGGCTCTCTCCGCTGGGAACGCCCGTCTGGAGACGACTGGGGAGAGTCTGGGTGGGTATACGGCGATGTTCTAAAGGGCGAAAGGAACGGCTTTGACGACTCGCTGTCCCTCCATGAGCTCAATGGCGGCTCTCCCTGGTACATGGGGGACGGGGAGACGATGGGGACCTGGGTGGACATGATGGTGCAGAGAAAAGGGGCAAATGATGGCATCACATTCAGTCAAAAGAGTAGAAAACAGGGGTGAATCGGTATTGGAGAGGTACAACGACTGGTCCAGCTGCTTTGTGGGCGGCCACCACGACGTCCACAGGCCAGGTGAACGTCTGGACAGCTTGGCTGATGTTTCCCAGCCGTCGGAGCGCCATTTCGTCTGCAACCAGGACCACCGTCATGCCCATCGAGGCGCACACAGACATTGGGAGCGTAAAGTCGCGGTCTCCAGAAATTATCATGGCCGTCTTGCTGGACAGCTCGGAGCAGCCGTCCATGGATAAGATCATGTCGGCTGTGAGGCCGAGGGTCAGTGGCCAGTCGTCTTTGAGCGAATATCTCGGGCTTTACTGATTATGGCTCTATCAACGTCCTCCTTCTGCCCACTCCTCTTAACGCACTTGATTTCGATACCAGACCCCCTCAGAGCTTGCCATTGCGGTTTATCTGGAGCAGGTAGTTCGCCATCCCATGAGCTCAGGTACGCGATAATGGTGACTACCTCGCCGAATCTCCGAGCAAGTCGATGAAGGCCCTCACAGACTGTCGCCCAACTGCAGGCTTTTGGGACTTGGCAGTTTTCTACAACGAATTCAATTGCGGCGGGTGCAGTGGAAAGAGGAAGCAGACCTACCAAGGTCCCAGTAGACTGCCACTTCTCGGGTTGGCTTTGGCATTCTGAACGACGAAAGGTGTTGGCTCTGGCTACGTATTAGTCCGTTCGCAAAACGTTATTTAGTACATAGCATTGACGCGATCACGATATACGTGCGCCTCCTTGAGCAAAGTCGATTTGTGTGGATCCTGTCGTTCACTGCTCTTCCGCACAGGGTGGGGTCATACGCTCATCCACCCGAGGGTGGTATTAACAACACCGCTATCTTTTTCACGGAATTGGAATATCAAGTACATACCTCGAACTGTGAACACGATCACGGAGTCAATACACCGACCAATTCATCAAAAGTGTTACGCGCGCTAGCAACTATACCCGCGTCACTGGTTTACTCATTACTACTACTTAGCATGAACTTGCATTGCTGGCAGTTCTGACCAGTATGCCTGGAGCCGCTGACAGTGTCGCTATTTTCTGGAACTTGGGTGGGACGACTCCTAGCATGCATCATGTTATTCGCTTCTGACAATTGCAGACCAATGCCCACTGCCTCATACCCCGGTGGCCACAGTTACGAGAGGCATTCGAAGAATCTGCCAGACGTACGGCAAGAGTATCAGAAGATTCACAGCATACTCGAGCGAGCCTGTAAAGAAAGCCACCTCCTCCCTTCTACAATGCGGTGTTACTGTCAAGTATTCGCCGCCTCACAACATCCACAAGCCTCTAATTGTGAACCAGATGACAGGTGAACCGCCCATCCTTCAATGCGGGAAATAATACTTATAAGTACCCCTCCAAGTGGATATCTTAATTACGTGCATCCAGGACAATACCGCGAGAACGATTATCCTCATCGCGGGCGACAGTGATTATTCGTACATGCTTGAGAATCTCGGGCACCGTGGAGTGGCAGCTGTGGTCATGGCGCCGAAAGGGAAAGCAAGTTTCTCGTCTTGTCTCCTGTGGCCAGATGCAGTCGTAAAGGCTGGGTCGCTCCCGGAACTTACACAAGACGATGATCCTGGTGGAATCATAGATCTTCCAATTTCTTCTAAATCCCAATCCCAACGCCATAAGCTGGAGACACTCGAGCCCGTCATGGACCAGGACCTCGGACGTAGTCAAGATACTTCGATGGATGTGGATAGCAGTGCAAAGGCCGCGGTGGCTCCCTCTAAGCGAGCGGAAGTTCGTCTTGTAAAATCAGTACAGATCACCACTACGGACGGTCGGAAGAGCAACGAGCCAACGGAGCCCACGACAGTCGGTGCTCGTGCAATTCAGCCTGCCCACCTCGCAAAGGGTAGCGGTAGCAGTGGACCAGCGGAAGGTGAAAGTAGCTCTGAGGACGAATCAGAGGAGGAGAGCAGTGACGATAAATATGGCAGCGAGGCCGACGATGGCTCTAAGGAGAAAGGTGAGAGCGGTTCCGAGGACGACGAAGATGACTTAGAAGAAGAGAGCGAAGACCGAATACGCGACGAATCTTCCGACGACTCTGACGAAGACGAAGGCGGCGGCGGCGTTACACACCCCTCCATTTCTCTGGAACACGCCAGTGGCTCTGAGGACGCCAGTGAAGACGGGGAAGATTCGGAAGAGGAGAGCAGTGACGACGAAGAGGGCAATGAGACCTCACCTACATCGGCCGTAGTTTCCAGAGACGAGGGATCTTCGGAAGAGGAGAGCAGTGACGACGAAGAGGGCCATGAGGCCTCATCTACATCGGCCGTAGTTTCCAGAGACGAGGGATCTTCGGACGGGTCCGATGAGGAGGACGCCGGCGATGAATCCGAAGACGAATTGGAGGACCCCAAAGATTCCGGGTACGAAAGCGAATCCCAGAAGAAACAGACTCTACATTGCTCCCAGCCCAATGATGAGCGTCCCCAAAAGAGGAGGAGATGCCAGCAGGGTGGCTGCTCCAAGAAAGCAAGGGTTGATTATTGAGTCCTCGCCCTCACTCCATAGCGTCCATTACCACAGAGGATATCCTCGTCTCCACATGTATATAGTTGATCGTCGTATCTTTTCTTGTACCTGTCCCCACAAGAATGTAATGTTTGAACTGAATTGAATGCACGATTTGAGGCACTTGCCAGTAACACTCGAGATTTGATTCCTGCCAAACGTATGAGGAACAGAACGGTGAAAACAAAACGATCCAGGTTTGATGCACAGCATCATACACCTTAAGGTATAAAATAGACCCCCGTCATCGCGTGCTTGATCATGAGCGGTAAATGCCATCTTCCCAATATGAATGCTCCGAGCACCATCCCAAGGCGCACTCTGTGGAAGCCATTAATCATTCAAATTTACCCGTACACGTCCATTCTGCCCGGGAGCTGCCTGAGGGGGAGGATATGGAGACGGGTCGGGTACATATCCATCATAGGCTCCTGATGTATCGTAGTATGCGAGGTCGGATCCAGCAGCGGGTGCGGCGTAAGGCGTGGTTGTCTTCGTGAAAGGGGGGTATGGCTGCCCAGATGTCTGGGTAGCTGAGTATGATTGCCAAGGTTCATACGATGAATATCCGGAGTTGTTTATTTGGTTCATTTCTGGCCCGCCAGAAGAGGACTGGAATTGCGGTGCGAAGGGAGGCGATGGAGTAGTGCTGATTGCGGCGCTTTGTGGTTTAGGTGGGACCCAATCTGTTCAGCGTTCAGCTGTCAATGTCGGTGAAAGACAAGGTACCGGAGTTTACGCACAAGGTTCAGTGTCAGTACGCTGTTGTCGTCGTCTTCTTCGGTAGTAGATGAAGCCAAATGCCAGGAGAAGGATGAACGCAAGGGCGCCAATGATTCCTCCAGCAATGGCACCGCCGTTCGATCCGCCACCAGTGGATGTAGCTCCGGTTCCGCTGTTGGAGCTATCGGCCTGGGCAGAACCGGACGCTGTAGACTGCGCCGTCGCTGTAACAGTCACTGTACGTGCGGTCGTAGATGCTGGGGGAGTCATCGTCATTGTCGTGGTTACAGTGGACACCATCGGCTCATCGGGAGGGGTCACAAGAAGGACATCCAGAAAGAGCGGGGCGTCGTCTCCCGTGTTCGTGATGGTGAGCGTATGGGCAGCGACGGGAAGGACGGGGGATTGATAGAACATCTGGTTATATTGGACAGACACCGATGTTCTCCCTTCAAAATTGACCGCCGCCGCGTTATCAAGGGTATAAGATGAGGTCGGTCTGTTTCTGAGGCTTGCTGCGATCGTGCCGTACACGGTGATTCGCGAGCCTGTTTGGACGTCAGTTCGATCTAGAAGTACACCTTTGAAGGGAAACAGACCATAGAACGTCACCTGCGCCCTGGCCCCGACAGTCTCTGAGAAAGTCGTCGTCGAGTTGAATTCATTGCTACTTCCTGCCTGACTCCACCCAGTGGAATATGCGATTGTGGCATCCCGATCATCAAGAGCGAGGACACCCATAGTTTACAAGGAGAGGAAAGGGAGGGGGATGGAGGTCAATAAAAATAGATGGAAGTTGAGGAAAGAAAAAAGTAGGCTGCTCCCACCGAGCCCCCAAGCAAGCACGCTCGAAGAACAATGTTGTGACTTCCTTGGTAACGGCGCGGCAACAGTTGACAAGCATGGAGTTCACGGGTGACCGTGTGCCCAAGAACTTCGTTTTAGAGAAGAACATGGCCGTAGGAATCCCTGACGCCAACGAGGTTCTCGAAATGCAAAGTGTAGGAACTCTTGCCTTGCTCTCTGCATATGAGTGTGTTGCCGGGTACTCGACATTCAAGGATAGACAAAGGTTCAGCTGAAGGACTTGTGCGTCTGCATCAAAGATCGTAACCAAGTAGCCGATGTGTGATTAGATTGGTTCTCAGAATGTTGTCAGGCAGACATACCTCCAAAGAACCCGAACTAATGCCAAGCCTCAGCCCTCGTCGGTAGTACTTATGAATCTTCAAAAAGACGGCTTTGAGGGCAGGAAAATGGGACGAAGGGAGATAGTATTACAACAGAACTGATACAGGGTGTAGGACCATACCAAGGCCTTCATATTTCAACTTCTCGTACGCCATCCTTATCGACTACCTTGACTTTGTACTTTCCTGGACTCACAACCAACCGCTTGGTCACTTCGTCGATGCACCGTTTCAGCGTTTCCAGACCTTCCTCGAGGCTGGCTTCGGGGTTGTGGTACCTGGAAGAAGAGTGTCAGTGACAAGCGGGTGTATGAATTCATGGGGCTTACCGATCCAACAGACTGAGGGCAAAGTACGAGCCATAGCCATGGGCGGCGAAAGGCACCTCAGATATTGTGCCGAGGTAGTCTATCCAGTAGAGATGGGGATCGTGGCTTGCGGTGTCGTACCCACCAAGCAGCAAATTGACAGAGTATGGGTGTCTCGAGCGCAGGGATTCTGCTAATGAACGACGGACCCAGGATGCCGCAGCGGAGGGTCGAAGTGAATAGGTGTTGCGGATCTGGTAGAGCCGGATATTTCGCTCCACGTATTCTGCAAATTGCACGGTGTCGCCTAGAGGAGCAGAGGTATATATTCCAAGGACACTGGAGGGTGTAGGCTCGACGCACCAGGCTCTCCAGAGTACGCCATGAGGAGATGGGGACCGAGGGCCTTGATCTTGTCCTCATCGATCTTCATCTTGACGATGGAGCGAGCAGCGGTGGTGTCGGCGGCAATAATTACATATCCCTTGCCTGTCAGCGCAAAGGAGGTCTCCATGTCGTCGCCGTCGTGGTCGTCGTGGTCGTCGGTGTTGGTGGTCCAAATGAGAGATTACGAGTCTTTACGTTAGTAAAGATCGTTTTTTTCTCCCCCCAGGCCCCTCGTGCCAAGAACGCCAAGAGTGTGTACCACCCCATCTGGCAGTATATCCGAACCAGAGCTCCGGCCGTGCCGTTATTTATCGCCTGATTTGGCCTGTTAACCCGTCTACTCACCCGAATAGGGCCGGAAGCTTATGACATTCACCACTCGCACCGCCTCACATCGGTCCACACCGCCGGTCCACACCGCCTTCCCAATTCCGCTTGGCTTCCGCCAACCTGCCGCATTGCGCATTGGTCTCTAACCACGGTGGCACCCTTTTAAGTGCAATCCGTTGGCAAATGCGCTTGACTTGACTTTGATACATTCACCGTTGAGGTCGCCGCCCTGCGGCGCACCTCAATGGTGACATGTATCAATTGTCAAGTCAAGAAATGAGACGGATTGCACTTAAAAGGGTGCCACATTCCTTACATCTTGTTTATTTGTTCTACCTGGTACATGCCTACTAGTAAATCTAATAGCAGTCCGTGCCCTCCAACCACCGCAACTCAATAGCAATCAATTGCTTTTAAAGAGTTGTCGGATTGCGAGACGCGATGGAAGACGTCGTCCGGGAGGGAAAGTAGCCGGGAGGCGTGAGAAAGGCTTTGTCACATACAGAGGTATCAATTTTCGGGTGGTCAGTCGGGTTCTGCTGCCACTCGAGACCCAACAATGCCTACGCTAGACTTTGAATCTCGTCTTCGACGGTTCTACGCTTTCCAGGTCCAAGGATCGGATTTGTACCTCTGGGATGGATATGAGGGGATTCGGGTGCCGTGGTACGTACTCGCCATGGGAATGACAGCTGTCAGTATACGTACTAACCCGTCCAGGCCATTGTCGTCAGATGGTGTCAAAATCAAGCCCGAGGATTTGATGCGATGGCTCCGGGACAGAGGACTTCACTGGCGCTGCTGCTGCTCCACTCCGAGAGGTGGAACGTCGGCATATATTGGACGTAACGAGGCGGGCGATTGGGTGGCGAAATGCCCGATCAACCAGGATGACTATATCGCCCATATGATAGACTGTGACTACCACGGTGAGTGTTTTGCGATGCAGAGAGGCGTCCGCGCTAACATCGCTCTGCCAGTCAATCTATCTCATGTTTACGCCAACACGCGAACGACAGATGAGTACAAGCACATCTTGGCGGGGCCGGCGTTGGAGCGGGCAGTACTCAGGCCACCAAGGGGTAGTCAAGTGTTTAACGACAGGTGCTACAAGAGTTTGGGATGGTGCGGGGAGTACTCCGAAAGCGTAACGCAACAGGGAGATGAAGCAGTTGATTGCGCGTAACATATAGACTACAGTAGGCATGACACGAGAGCTATGTTAGATGTATACAATCTGGTTAACACGTTACGAATGGCAGCGCGTGAGCCAGCAATTGGGTACATGAATAAGCCAGTGCAATTGGCCAAGGCAGGTCTCCGACCATGCCGCGCGGAGCCCCTTCAAGCAAATGTTTGATCTATGTGCCTACGCTATTTCCCGACTATGGCAACAACTCCTTGAAATTGATATGTTGCGCTCAGTCGTAGCACTCCTGGAGGTAAGCTGGCATTGTGAACCCTTTCATCTCATTCTGCTGGATTGCTTCCATCAACCGTTCGCTTTCTCTGGCTATGTAGTCGCTGAGCCACTTTTCCTTCTCATCTTCCGACAAGCCGAGTGTATCTGCCACAGCTGCTTGAGCACGCATTATTGGGATGAGCCTCTGTTGCAGGTGGGAGTGTGCAATCCGCTCTTTCCTGACTCTTCCTGCAAGCTTTTCTTCTGCTGACACCTCGCGCAACAGGTCCCTTATTTTGATGTCTCCTGATTCCTGGTCGAAGCTTCGTCCGGTCAGCTGTAAAAAAAAAAAAAGGTAGAAGGTGGGCCAAAGGTCAGTGGTGTTGAGGGCCAAAGCTGAGCTTGTACCTTACCCTCGGCGGCCAGACCTGCCATTCTCGCACATCTGAAACCGGCAACAGACATGGGTTGGATGGCGCCAGATACTTGAAGCTCTCTTGGGGATGCGTACCTTTACTCTGTGCTGACCATACCTTTCTAGCCCTCCTGGTGTAATTTGTGTCCCATCCAAGCTCGTCGTCAGGAAAATCGTCCCAGTAAGGTATCTTCCTGGGTCTGTCGTAGTCTCTGGCCATTGGGATCTCTTGAAAGGCTGATTCTGCCATGGTCGTGTTGTCCGTGGAGGATAGATGTGTGGCAGAAGTGAAAAGAGAGGCAAGCCTGGATCCAACTTCATGGATATTGTATACCCAACTAGGCTAGCACGATCTGATTGTCGCCGGCTGTGTGGATGCAGGACCCTACATGTTATGATGCTGGGTCGGTCTTTCTTGCCGGGTTCAGGGTGGTCGCCCTAGTGGAGATCGAGGGGAGCTATCCCAGAGTATCGTTTTATGGCATCTTGTGCTTCATTGACACCCCCGTGTTGGTCTTTGGCAACAAAATAAAAGTATATTGTGGCCTACTGGTACGTTGTATTTCTGTCTAAGGATCTAGGTTGATACGTCTATGAAGTCCATGCAAAGCGTTCAGCCAATGGGCTCTGTCTAGATGAAGATTTGGGCTTTCAGCGGCACATCACTATATGGGCAAGATCAAGTAAGCAATCTGGGTGGATGTTCTTGTTGCATGGGTGAGAAGGCGTACCTGTGTATTCTGTGTTGCACGCCACAAATCCTGTATTGTCCCAGGTTATCTCGTAGCATTCAGACCCTGTGGAGAGCCTCCATACCGCATGGTTGGCTTCGCTGCGTCTGAGTTGCTTCACAGGAGTATCCTGGTAGCCCTGGAATCGAATGTGAAGTACATGGCTGTCAAACAAGCTTCTGATTGTCTGTGGACAGCATGGATCCTCGCCGCACTCGTGTGGATCTTCAAGCCGCATCGACATTGTGTAACCGCGGCTGATGTACTTCTGAATGCACTGGCCAATAACATCTGGGAATGGCCGGTTGTAGTTGACGAGGCCAATGGCATGCATGGTGGTTTCGTAAAGGCAGACAAGCCCATGGTGAGAGATGTAGTTCATGACGAGCGTAGAGTGGAAGTGAAGGATGGGCAGTATGGCCATCCCCGCAGATACAACCACGTTGATCTTTCTTCCTTCATGGTTCTGGAGTTCGTAGATTGAGCTGATGGCATCAAGAGTTGAGCGATAGCCAAGTCGAGTTTTCTTGACGCTGCTGTAGCCCTTGCCCTTGAGGTATTCGATGACGATGAGATAATAGTCTTCAACGGCATACATGTCGATGTCACCCGTCTCGTATGCCACCTCTTCGTTGGTGACGAGGAAGAAGAACGAGCCTGAAATGAGGCTCTGGGTACCTTCCAGGAGTCGTAGGAGTGACTTGGCCTTCAGCCCCCAAAGTCCGAGCTTCCTGTTGAGTCTGTCGAAAAGGACTGCTGCTGCTTCTTGCTCTGAGATAGCGCCCTGCACGTGAAGGTGGTACAGTTCAAGCAGGCTGCATCCCCGGATTGTTTGAATCCTCCTTTCCTCGGTCATGTCCTCGAGTTCGGTACCTTCCTCTGCAATTATCTCCTTCAGCGGTCTGGTGTCGACAGGGACCTCTTCTCCGCTTTCGTCGGGTTCTGCTTCGTCGGTAGAGGGGTAGAAGGAGCTGCTGCCTGTTCCAACGCTCTCGGTCTCGCTTGGAGTCCAGCTTCCTGATTCAGATGTTGGTGTCTGGATGCCCGAAGGTTCCTCGAGGATTGGACTTTCTCCCTCTGCAAGCTCGCTAACGCTTCCATCTTGAGATGTGTTGTGTTGTTGAACAATAGATGCTGTTTCTTCATCGAGCTCTTCTGCTCCAAGCTCGTCTACCTCCAGCTCTTCTGCTTCCTGTTCGTCTTGGCCTTCGTCTGCCTCTAGCTCTTCTCGGATCTCGTTCTTCCAGATAGACCGGACCTCCTCGTCAATCGCTTCCATGACGGCAGGGTCCATGGCTGCCAGGCTCTGATAGACGTCGACACTTTGTTCAAATTCCTCTGGGTTGCTTTCTCTGTCGATGCGATCTGCTCAGGGGCTCAGGGTGATTCACCGTGCTTCAGATAGAATGGACATACCCAGCTCTTTCAAGTAACGAATCAGGTGGCTCACTGTTGGTTGGCGAGGGAAGGATTTGGCTTTTTCTAGAACAAGGCAGGTCAGGTTTNTTCTTTGGCGCNGNGCATCTGAACTTGATCACCAGATGCGTATANGAAGCAGGCATCGTCCTTGGGCAGTCCAAGTCCAATTCCACCGTACGTGTGGGTGCGCAGAGTGGGNCGCAAGCTCTCTAGTAATTCTAGAAGGNGTGGGTGAGCTNTTACTCTGGCTGCTTTTGCATTTATCTCACCCTTTTCTTCTGNTGTNGAGGGCTGGTCTCTTCCACCCTTGCTGGACGAGGCATAGCTCTGAGCCAGGCTACCCAACATTCCTGAGCCCAGTCGCAGTTTCTTTGTAGGCTGTGATGGTGTGGGCGAAGTCGGAGACTTTGGTGGATCCTCCTTGCTTCCAGGTGTATTTGATCGGCGTGGGCGCTTGCCCTTGAGATTGTTTCGAGGAAGGTTCATGGTAACTGAAACTTTGAGCGTGAACTTGTAAATGCACGGTTGGAATGATGGATGGTACCTGAACACCTTGGTTTGGTGGTGTTTTATACCATTTTTTGTGCGTGCTGCCTTAATATGTTTGTTGGTTTCTGCCCTCTCTCCAATGTGTATTCCACTAGCCGGCTTGGCTTGAGTTGTCGCCTATATTCGGCTATTAGGCGCTGTCTCTGGTAATCCCGGCCTCTGTTGCGGTTTGCGTTTGCTTCGTCTGGTTCGGCTCCATTTAGCTGTGCATTTTGGTTCCGTGAATGTAAGCTGCTTGTTTTCCCCATTTGATTATTTGCCCTGGATCTATGTCAGGGTCGTTGTTACCCTGATTTGGAAGGTGGCATCTTGGCGTCTATACCGATCTCTGAAATTTCAGCTTTGAGTCAGTATCTTGACGTCCTTTGCATCTCCGTGGTTTCTGCTCTGTTTGCTTGGTTCCTTTCCCATTGCCTCGTTCCTCACCCTAACACGCGGCATATATATAGATATATAAACGTTACAACGTCTGGAAGTGCCTCGTCTTTCCTTCTGTTCCCAATCTCGTATCCCTTCAGCATGAATCCTCTTCTTTTGTCCACCTCTACCGCTCCGGTTCGCCTTGGTGCCCGCCTTGGCCTGCCGCAGACACTGCCAGTATTGATGTGTCACCTGTGCAATAGAGAACACGGTTTGTGATGCTCCTCCATCTCATGACCTTCTGTTGATTTGGATCTGACGCTCCTTGCAGCGGATCCAGGCCGAGTTACAATGTGTACTCTGCCTGTTGAGATGGTGGAAGAAGCAACTTCCCACGTCGGTGGGCCAATCGAGATGCACGCCCTTGCTCTTGTTTGCCCGACCTTCCGACGCCTTGCTATGCAAGTCGTTTCGAACCGACTCTCCAGCGTTCTTGGTGCCGCTGGTATAAGCGACTCCAGGTTGTTTCTTCGCATGCTCTACGCCACCGGGAGTGTTTTTCTGGCCGGTCCATCCCTTCTTCCCGTTGTGTTCCCTGACTTCAATTCGCCCGCCTATTCAAGGCGCCTCGAGCTTCATGCACCCGACGATTCGCGTACCCTCGACTATGTCACCGACCATATTACTGGTCTTGGCTTCTCGCTTCACGCTACCAACAAGGGCGGTCGCCAAGTCCGTACGGTAGCGACAGACGTGCTCGACTATCCGTACTTTGGACAAACCGTTAAAAAGGTGATACGATACAGAAAGGTGCTCGAGGATGGCAGCACCTCGAATGTTTACATCTTTGTGTCCAAGTCCACCCAGACTGGCTTTCTGTCGATCACGGAGTACCCGACAACCCTCTTCATGATTGCCGTTGATGGTGTCCATCTCCATGTTCTCTATCCCGAGCTCACCGGAAACCGCCGCGCGCTTATCAACTTCCCGTTTCCCAGGCCGAGGGCCTTCTCTCGCCTTCCTCCCTTCACTCACCCTCTCGTCAATTTCTTCGAGTTCAAGCCCCGGTTGAGTGATTGGCCCCAGCATCAGGTACACATCTGTGACCACACCACTTCCTGTCCCCTTCGCTATCGTAACAATCTCGACAACCGCGGTATTATCCTTCCGTGCACGCCAGATCATCCAGACTTCACCCGCCGAAGGCCCCCTGCCCCTGGCCACATTCGCAAACCAACAAGCATTTTTCCGCGACAAGAAGTGTTAGTTCTGTGGAGGCTCCGCTGCTGTGGCTCCTGCAGCAACCGCATGGCCTTTCCGGAGCAAAATATTCAGTTTGTTGGTGACTACATCGCACCCGACTACCGCACCAGTACGTTGACTGCTTCCTGGTTTTGTGCCCAGATCTAATTCATTCTTAGGTGATCTCTAAAGAAGGAAGAGTTCAGGTTCACCCGCAGCCGTGTTGNGTACGTACTNCANTCTGGACGCTCTGCCTTAGGCCGTTGGTATTAGATTTTCTTCCCGCTTTCCGTCCCGCTTNGTTCCCGTGGTCCCTTTCTCTCTCTNNTTAGATGGCTTTTGTACAGCTTGGAATCCCATGTACATATTCTTCGATATGCTAGACGTGTTNTGGCTTGGAGCGCGCACCCCGTAATTACGTCTACCTGTTTTGTCCGTCTTGGGTGCTNCCTTCTATTNCGCTTTGTATGTAGAACGGCATTAGAAGCCCTACTGTTTGAGTGCAATTTACGTCTACCTGTTTTGTCCTGTTTTTGGCAGCCTCATCTCAATCTCGGGTGCTCCTCTTATGGAGTAGCCTGTGACTCCCGCTGTTTTACGTCAAAGCCCCGTTTACGTCTATCTGCTCTGTAATTCTATACAGTGCATCCTGAGATCTCTGGATTTCGGGTCCGACCTTCCTTGTTACGTCTTTCCACCCAGTTCGTCTTTGCTTATTTCTCTACTCGCCTTCCCATTTCAATTCGGTCCGATCTTGTGTTGCTTGGTCCATTCCAATCGGATGCATGCTCTCAGCGTTGCTAGACCCAGGCTTCAGGAAGCTTTGATTTAACGTATTTGGTGCTATTTCNACGGGAGCGTGCCTGGTGCGGACCAAAGTAAACCAGTCACAAGAAGNGAGCCTTCTCCGNNGCTTGTTTGACNGACCTCTACTCGTAAACTGGGCTGGCTCCAGCNGTTTGGTGCTCTCTATTCTTAANTCAGTCTGTCACNTTCAAGCTGAAGGGGCCTTTCAACTTTCNACGCCGGATTTTNGTTTGTAATGGTNAATTCTATTCAGCAATTAGATGATTATACGGTTGTTTGGTGGATCTTGTCCTCTATGTCTAGTTCTAAGGTACCTCCCCCCACTCTACTCAAAGCTGTCAATTCTCATCCGCTGCATGTGCCTGTGGGTTTCTTCGACTTCTTCATTACCGTAGTAAATCAGCTTCCTTTTCAGTATTGGCTGGTTGCTTCTCTTTCTTAGACGAAGAATGGCTGCAGTCTTCATAACGTTGACATCGTCAGCATGCAGGTACAGAGTCTGGTTATCAATACCTACATCCCGTTCAGTGTGATTGATCAGGACGAGTGCCCTCAAAAGAATCTGGAGCTTGACGGTTCTGCTCTTGGTTGGAATAGCAGCAAACGAGATCGATGCCTCAACAATGTCACCAATCTTGAATGCCACCGGGTTAATGGCCTTGAATCTAAGGAAGCAGGTGGTCAGGTTTGGTTTCGTCCTTTTGGATTGTGGATCAGCAGCTCACGTTCTGGTGCCATCTGGTGCAGTTATCTGTTCAAGATAGTCCACNCGNTTGTCCGTTGTATGGACNAATTCTCCTTCCATNAGGCTTCTGAGGGCACCGTTACAGTCGACATANGGTGCAAACTCGACACGGTCGTCCGGTACAGCATAGTGTGCCGGTGTAAAGTATCTGGTGTTGGCCTCNAGTGCAAGGTGGCCTTCAAATGTTGCAGGTTGCCATGGCTCNAACGTCCCTTCAGCAAACCTACCNGATATCTTCACNTATAGCTCTTCAATTTGGCTGACAATTNGCTCCATNTCTAGACTGCCGAACCCCGTTAGCTTGATNTTTTGTCTGAGGTATTTCCGTGCCCGCATTCGGCTGCTTCTGTTTCTACNCTGCCCTGAGACTTTGCTCGATCAAGTTTGACTANAGGTAGGACTTACCCNGTTGTAGACACNGGAGGTAGATCNTTTCCACAGAGTATACCCTGCACNCNGAAACATCCCTCTTCNAGNGCTGNCCCTTCGCTGCTTGGTGTGCACACGCGCCAGGCCTTGGGATGGGTAAAGCCTTCAACTACCANTTCGTCNATCTNGTGGTTGCGGGTCAGCCAGTCATCTTCTTATACNTGCTATGCTCTCTACCTTTNCGTTTATGAGATGCCCGTCNGCCTGTTGCACAGCTCNTNCCTTANNTTCTTGCAAAATACACGNCAGTCTCTCNACTTTGTCTGGTACGTCATTTNATCTTGTGCNGCNGAATNTATGAATNCNCACCNGCCTTTGCCTTGTCNAAAAATTCGTCCATGTTCTGAGCCGTTCTTGGGGATCAACNGAGNCTTGTGTGAACCNTTCTGGCAGACGTTAACCCTTTTTATAATTTCAGCCCTCATAAACTGGCCAGGTCGTTTGACTCGGTTGATATNNCTTNGGTACGTACTGTTTCNTCTGGATTCNAATCGGCNGTTATTGCNTNGCATGTAGCCGACTATCAGCCGTCGCGTATTTGTGTTCTGCTCCAGGTCCAGTNTTTAGTCACCTATGCTCAGTTTGCCCGCTCGNANAGCCGGCTTGGTTCTTTCGATGGCCTTGGTTTGGCTTGTTGTGAAGGCCTGTTCNAAGGGTATAAAGAGGCACAATACTTGCTGGACTTCTCCAGTGCAGGTGCTTTTGTTTTCCCTTNGCTCTCTCCTCTCTCCTCCTTTTCAATTTTTCAATTTCAAAGAAGCATCATACCATACATGGCTCGCACCAGACGTGTTGCCCAGCCAGGACCCCCTTCGCAGGATCCTGTCGAGCCGNCTGTTGTCAAGGTTGAAGATGAAAAGGACGAAACTCTATCTTGGCCGTGCGTATNGTTGTGTTGCCTTGAATGAATTTGACCTCCGTGCTCAGTCTCCTTTTTTTTCAAGTCCATCTGATCCGCCACTTCCCAAGCGCCAGGNAGCCCGGAAGAGGCGTCGTGAATCAAACGAGGCTAGCCCTACGTGCTTCCAAGTTTCTNNTTGTCCCGTTGCTCTTCTGACCTTTTTGTAGACCTGCAAGCAAGAAGTCNAAGGCCAAGGCCAAAAAGAAAGAGGTTATTGTCGTTGACAGCGAAATTGAGGTATCGGTAGGCANNTTGCCTTNGTATTTGCTGCCTTCATCTGATCTTTGGAAAAGGATGACGATGAATCGAGTACTCTGTTGTCTGCTGGAGACGANAGTGCCGACACNGATTCNGAGCTGGCGACGCCAAAGGCNAGCCANATCAATNCTGTGAAGCCTGGTGGACTTCTGGCAGAGCTCGACCGTGAAATGAATGGAGANCTCNGTTCTTCTCAATCTGTCCCTGACCCAAGAGATGCCGAGATCTTGANTATTCCCCTTGCTTCTTATACTCTCCATAACCACCAGGATTGGGCTACGTCTTTCTATGAGTCGGATCGAATTCACAAGGTCATAAAGTAAGCAATTGTTTGTCCTCAAGGTACTTTGCTGATCTTTGGTCTCTGTGCGCATGTTTGTTGCCTAGAGCGATGCCAGATACCGATGCATGGCTTGATATGAAAGGCCTGAAGGACTCTTATCTCGAGACTCGAGGCCACTATAAGAACCTCCCTTGTCTCCCGTTAAGCCTCTTTTCTTGACTGTAGTTTGTTCCGCTTCTGACAGGCTACCAGGGGTTTCAAGCTTCACTCTCGTAATGAAGAAGCTTTGATGCAAGAGGGTGCTAATGGTACAGCCACTGTCTATGGAATGACCGTACTCACCTGGGTCAATGCGTTTAAGCCAAATATAACAGCTGAGTACGTGATTGTCTACTGTTCTGATGTGAGGCATATCCTAACTCCTTGTTGCACAGATACATCGTCCGCCTTCTTCGTCTTCCTCGACAGGGCCATTTTATCAATCCAAGTACCGAGAACCCGTCCAAGCTCATGTTCAAGGAAGAGAACTCTAGGAACGGTCCTGGATCTGCCTTTGTTCTATGTGAACGGGCCAATGGTTCCCCCGTCGTGTCCGTCAGCGTTGGTGCCATGGTTCAGAATTTTCTAAAGGAAGGCACCAATGTTGGTATTGATGGAAGGCCACCTTTTGCCCGTTGTATCACGATGGTGATGCACAAGATGGAATATGAGAGGAAAACTTCCCTTGAGGCCGTCCTTTGGGGCAGCGACGATATCCATGCTCCTATTGATCGCCGGTTTCTCACGTTGCAGACATTCTGTCGCTCTAACAGCAATGGTATGTGCTACCTTCTTGATTCTGTCGTATCAAGGTTGATGTGTCTCTCATAGCCGACTCTCTGAGGAATGAAGGATCCAGAATCGGCAAGCTGAACCTCGCTGCGTACTCAAGCCCTGGCAAGTTGAACCCACCTCCATCTCGCCCTGGCCCTTCCTCAGCTTTGTCATCTGGACGTGGCCCCTCTTACATTGGCTTCAATCAAGAAGGTGTGTGGCATGGTTATGTCCTTTTTTTTACAATCCTTATTTGCATTGTAGTTCCCATCTACGACGGCCGTGGCATGGCGCTTGACCCTGACAACCTCGGGACTTCACTTGCAACCCTTCCCATGTGGCCTGCAAGCGAGGAGCTCAATAGCGGTGCAGGTATCGTCGCTGGATATATGACCCAAGCTTCAAGGTATCAGTCTATCTGGAAGATCACCTACTATATTCAGTGGTTTGTCGTCGTTGCTCACTAGATCGACTTTGGGNGCTGTTCTTCTTTATTCNTTTTTTCTTTGTTGGAGTCTCTGCCATNGAAACCTCNGTTNAATCTCGTGAATCTCGTTAGTCATGGACACANATATTCTTTTCTTTCACCTCCCNTTTAGNACATAATCTCATAGACCACCTTTACAACTCACTCGAATAGATGCAGCCTTTTATCGTTTGTAGCCTCCACTCANACCCTTTGTTGTTGGTTGGGTGGTTCACGTATTTGAGCATTTGAATACAACTATCTCCGCCCCCAGCCCGTTTCACGCTTGGTCAAGGAAAAAAATACATAAAAAATGTTTTAATTGACACTGATTGATAACTTATATGCATCATACGCCTTCTTCTCCGCTGAGCCTTCCCTACAAATTGGGTGCTCCTTCAACGCCATCTCAAACGGTTGGATGAGTTTTGAGGTGATATGTCGATCTTCCCGATAGATGGTGTCNCTGTTTGCCACATAAGGGCGAGCCTTGAATTGGGAAAACGNCTTCCACATGATGTCGGTGGTCAGTATCTCGGGTCCCAGAATCCCCGTCGCNACGTCCACAAACCATGCTCGGATTCGTTTTTCCCTTCCCTCCCTCCCATNTCCTAAGTCNAACCAGACCGGNAAGATCTTCTGCGTGTATTGGACAATCAGTCGGAGCAGCTTNGGATCTCCACGAGTGATCCGTTTGGAGGTGTCTCCGGTGTGGAGGTTGATGCAGNTGAACCTGTCCNGNAGTAGGCCTTGCAGCNGTGGCTGAACTACGGGATTGAATACCATCTCNGATGCTGAAGTCAGCAGAGCCGTCCGAATTGTATCGACGACTTCGTCGAGCCAGTCCTTCTTCCTGGATCCTTGGCCTGAAGCCCTGTCGACAATCTCGCGTGAAACGATGTTTTCAATCCAAAGCCAAGGCTGAGTGCTGAAAGTGATTATGTTGCTTCGCTGGAACCTCTGCAGATACTCGCTGGCACCGGCGAGATTCTCCAGGGTGTTGGCCTGCTGCATAAGCTCCCGCACCACCTCCAGCGTTCGGTGCGTGAATTTATCGCCAAGAAGCTCGTTGTACAACCGTCCCGCAGCTTTCAGTGGTGCGGTCTCCCCGTGTCCTATTGAAGCGTGGTACTGACGGCTCTGTTTCAGTGTTGTCCGAAGTTCGCTATCGAGGGCCTTGACATTAAGGTCTTCGATGAATGGCACTACAACTCGAGTTTTCTTTGGCGCAGGGGCGTCTGCATGGATATCAGCAGTGTTAAGAGAAACAGAAAGTTTGTAGACCATACCTCTCTGAGCTTCGGAGAGCGCACGCTTCCTTGCTGAAGTCCGTCGCTGCTCAGCCCGCTCTTCTTCCGAGTCCGAGACTATCTCTTCTGGTTGGTCGCGCATTGGAGGCGGTGTATCGTAGATGGCCACGGGTGTTTCCTGGCGAGTGGGTTCGTAGTCTGAGTCCTCTCCCTCTGTGCCAGGGACCACCTCCCATCTAGTTTCGAAAGCTGGACATGGTTAGACGCCGACAAAATGCATCAATATCTGGTGGACGTACGCTGTACTTTTCGGAATGCTGGCTTCCTCTTCTGAATCGTCGACGCAACGCTGCGGGTTTGAGTCGGTCGAGTGAGGGCCTTCCTAACGTTCCTGTTTGATCAACAGGGCAACACATAGTAGGCAGGACTGTACTTACTTTCGGCCGACAGCTGGTTTTTTGGTGACAGTTTTGTTCGCTGTAGTCTGTCTTGCCCGCTGAGAGCGGACCCTGTCTCTTGCTAAAGGTGATAATGGTTGGTTAAACATGCCAGCTACCTCGGTGATCAAAACACTGACCTTGGTTCCGAGAAATCGGAAGTTGGTCCTCGTCTTGGCGTTCAGGCTCCTCATCCTCCCATTCGAGCTCCTCCCCGCCGTTCCCCTTGGCTTCCATCATCTTGAACGCCACCTGCGGCAAAAACCTCCAGACCCTCTCGCAGTGTGCCTTCCATTTCCCCCTAGCTTCCTTGCGCCCAGGTCTTTCCCTGTTGACATCAGGCGCCTCAGGCCATGGTGGTACCTGCACCTTCTCTCCGTCTTCGTTGACGTATGTAATGCTACCCAAAAACTGGGCCTCGTCTACCTGTATATCGTAGCTGGCTGGGAGCTGACGAAGGATGTAGCATACCAGCTGTAGCAAGCACCGGCAGACGAATGCCACGTGTGCGGCGATAGCCATGATACGGACGCCGTCGTGTGTGTAGGTAGAGCGATTCGTGGTGGGGGCGACAGGGCCTGATGAACTGTTGAGAGTCTGTGAGTACGTTGAAGCGACGTCATGTTGGTGTTGACGTACTCTAAACCTCTCATTTCGGGCGCTAAGTAGAGCACCCCCTGGTCGACCCCTCCCTTCCTCCTTGCCGCTTTCCCAGCCCGGCCTTTGCTTCCCTTGCTGTGAGCGGGGTTTGGCTTCACTGGAAGAGAGCCCAGAGAAAAGCGTGCCGCCCCGCTAACAGTTCCCTGCGTCGGGTAGTACACGATGTTGAATCGTACCGCGTTGGGGTCCGGTGCTTGTCCGTCTGGCGCTCGGGGAGGTGTGGCGACGTGCATGCGTTGGGCGGAAAACGTACCTCCGGCATACTTCTCCAACGCGAAGAAAACACCAAGTTGGAGGATGTGGAAATACCCGGGGTGGTAGCCTGCTGGCATCGCTGGGTTTGAGATGAGCTGGGAGAGGTATGCGTAGTGGTCCCGTTCATCGACGTGAGGTTCGCCAAAGTGCCCGATGTCGTCCTTGAGCCCTGTTGCTACATCAGGATAGGAATCGGGAGTGAGCGGTTTTATCAGCGCACCTGCTCGACTTTGTGCTGGGGGCACAGAGGCAAGGTTGATCTGGATGCTGGCAGCGATGGAATTCTCAGAGCTCCCAGCAGGCGGAGCATTGACGATAGCGTTGTTCGCTTCGAAACCCACCCGGAACTTGGGCGGTATGAAATTCTTGATCGTTGCGGCCATCTCGCTCGTGGCCTGAATTTCGTAGTTAAATCAGCTAGCTACAGCGGGAAAACGAGCACAAGAGGCGCACCGTAACAAGGTCCTTTGCGATACTCCCAAACTGGGAGTCTGACTCTCCTCCTTTCCCTGCCGCTGCAGGTGCGGCGACCTGACGTGGGGCCTCCACCGTGGATCCAAGAGAAATGCACCTGTTCTGGAGCACCAACACAACTTCGTCGGACTGCTCCAGAACTGTCTTCCCACCCCTTCGATCTTCGTCCTTCCCTATCGCCCGCATCGTCGCCTCGTCCAATCGCTGCAGGCTTCTGGGGTTGTGGTGAAGCCTTTTTGCATGAGGCGAGATGAACGGACAAGTTCCGAGAGAAAAGGCGAGAAACGAGAGGTACAGCCAGGTGGGTGAGTGAAGGGGACCGGGAGGAGGCGTAGCCACGAGCGTGAAGCCGAGAGAGCGAGAGAGAACGAAGGGGGAGGGCGACGTCGAAGGCAGCAGCGACAACGACAACGGGACCAGGGAGGAGGCGTAGCCACGAGCGTGAAGCCGAGAGAGCGAGAGAGAACGAAGGGGGAGGGCGACGTCGAAGGCAGCA
>JAMZDL010000250.1:0-28728 GCA_027579765.1 Candolleomyces efflorescens
TAGCAATAAAAAAGCGTCGGTGCGTCATCATCTGTGTAGCGCTCGTTCCTGATTTTCTTGCATTGGGCTCGGACTTTGATTAGGTGCTCCTTACTCGAGCTTTTTTGGACCGCAGGCGTGATCGAGATTGCGCGGAAAGAGGTGCGAGATCAAAGATTTTGAACATGAGCAGGAAAGTTATAGCCTGAACAGGCAAGACCGTCATAAGATTTTCTCCCTTTCACGGCAGAGTTATGAGGGTCCAGAGCGTAGCTGATCCAAAGAATTAGGATCTCACTCTGCTGGGGAGTCGAAACAACGTGCCCCACGGGGTAAATTGGTGCTCCATTGCCGCTTCTACACAATGTGACCAGTCGACGTACACCAGAGGTACGATAGTATGGATCTGTGTGGCAATTCATTCCATCCAGGCTTGCCGAGGGGTTCACTCAAAGTGCGACTCAGAGATGCCAGTGGGCTAGCCGGTTGGGCTCAGTCCACACGAGCTGCTGAATTGACCTGTCCTGTCCAGTTAAGTGAACTGTTCTGTAGCTGGGAAAGGTTATCCGAGTTTGCCTGTCTAGTCCCTAGAAATATAGAAAGGCTGCCAAGCAATTGAGAAGCCTCACCTTGCAGCTGGAATAGTACGAAGTACACTGAAGTATCGACAAAGTTGTGACTTGAACGCAAGACGAGTCCAAGTGCCGACAATGCCGCAATTGATGATCCCGACAGAGCTCCTGCGCTTTGTGCTACTTGCCTGCAGCTCAAAACCTCTGCTCAATTAATTCCACGCGTCTTCAACCTCAAGCGCTCAAGCTACAAGCTACAAGTGACCAGGAAGCTCAGGATCAGGACAATTGCCCGGTTTATTCGGACTCGGGTCCGACAATCCTGTTTGCCCATGTTGATCGCCGAGCCTAGGCCCACGCGGCAAAAATTTCGGCTATGGTTCTTGCCAGCTAACGCGAAGCGCTTTGGTCTTTCCAGCTCACTCCTTTTCCACAGCCCTCATCCTTATTCCTGTTCACTACTATAAAATGTGAGTGTTATTGAACTGCTTTACACTACAGCTCTTCTTCAGTTGCTTATAAGTTCACGTTGAACGAACGCACTGGGTCGAACAGCAAAACATCGCCGTCATGTCGCCCCCACCGTCGTCAGGAAAGGATTCTGGTGCTGCTAGGATTTTGGGTTCCGGTACCTCTGGTACGTGTTCTCTTGCAGGTCCTGTATGACGAGTTGCCGACTCCAACCGCCGTTCCAGGTATCGCTGAGCTGCTCATCTTCCACCCCGTCGACACCGTGGCGAAGCGGTTGATGAGTAACAAGTCCAAGGTCCGTCACTTCCCCTCTCTTTCCATATCCAATTGTGTTCATAAACCAACTAACAAAACTGCACACTCTGTGTACAGGTCTCCTTCTCGACTTTATCCCCCATCATCTTCCGCGAACACGCAACCGCAAGCTTCGGCAAACGCTTCTTATCTCTCTTCCCTGGACTCGGGTACGCAGCGGGCTACAAAGTCGCGCAGCGGGTGTACAAGTTTGGTGGACAGCCCTACTTCAACGACTTGATCAATAAACACTACAAGACCCAGTTCAATAATACGTTTGGAGAGAGGAAGGGGAAGATGGTGATGCAGGCTGCGGCTGGAAGGTGCGTTTCATTCATTCATTCATTCATATGATTCTGCGTTTTCCTTGGTTGTCTGTCTGTCCGTAATCCGACTCGAATCTGACTTGGCTTCCTTCACCTCGCTTACCCTCGCCTCTCCTTTTCACCTGAAAACGCCACAACCATAACATAACCGAACACACATATCCAGTCTAACCGGTATCGGTGAAGTCGTACGTGCCCCCACTAATTAGATCACCCATCACACCACCCTAACCCCAAAAAAAATCACAAGGTCCTCCTCCCCCTCGACGTCCTCAAAATCAAACGCCAAGTCAACCCCGAAGCCTTCCGCGGCCGAGGCGTCATCCGCATCTTCGCCGAAGAAGGCCTAACGCTCTACCGCGGCTGGGGCTGGACAATGGCGCGCAACGCCCCTGGCTCCTTCGCCCTCTTCGGCGCCTCAGCCGTCACCAAAGAGTATGTTTTGGGCGTGCAGGATTACAGCAAGGCGACGTGGGGACAGAATTTCGTGGCGAGCGTGAGCGGGGCGGTGGCGAGTATTACGGTCGCGGCGCCTTTGGATGTCGTCAAGACTAGGATACAGAATGCGAATTTTGAGAGGAAGGTTAGTGGGGTTACGGTCATTAAGGAGTTGGTGAAGAATGAGGGGTTCGGTGCGTTCTTTAAGGGTTTGACGCCCAAGGTGAGTTGATGGATCGATTGGTTGATTGGTTTTGGGGAAGGAGCTGATTTTTGTCCGTAGATCTTGGTCGTTGGACCTAAGCTCGTGTTCAGCTATACACTCGCACAGTCGTTGATCCCTCTCTTCGCTCAATACGTCTAAACTCGCACGAGGTTAGGCTGTGAGGCGGAGATCCAACCAAGCTCTTTCACCTCTCGTCGATACCCTAGATCTCTCCTCGGAATCGTCAGTCAGTCAATCAGAAGGCGAATTCACATATATCGCTTAACATCCCCCCTTACCCCTTCCCCTCACGCACCTCGTTAATGTCCCTACCCGCCCCGAACACGCACGCACGCCCCCAAAAAGTACACGACTGACTGACTGACCAGACGAGCCACCGATACACTCACTCACTCCCTTACGCCGCTGTCGCTATACACACTTACTTACCTACCTATAGACTATCGTACTCACTTGTTTCTTAACGCTGTTGCTGCATACGTAGATATGTGGATAGAGGAACTTAAAATCGATGAACTCGACTCAACTCAACTCACGATGATCTCCATGCTCGTTGAGTGATTTGGATGCTTGGTCGTTGTGGGCTGGGGGGCTGCGACTGACTGATTGACCGACTGTTGGATTCAGAGGTCATACTGGACGGTACGTACCAGCCAGTCGATTGACTTTTTCCGGCCCACCAAACTCATTTTTGGGGGATGCTCAGGGCTGAGGGCCTGCGACCGCCTGACCGACTGTTGGAGTTTATACTGCGGTACGCACCAGCCAGTCGATCGAAATCTATACTTACCTTTTCCCGGCCACCAAACTCAATTTTTGGAGGGAGTCGACGCTCGACTCGACCCCATTACTACCTTCCATGCCCAGCAATGTGGCTCCTGACTTGGAAGGGTATGAAATCGGCTGTACTCATACGTACCATTGACACTAAGTGCATGAAGACCCCGATCTGTTCAGGAAACGGGCACTAGAGGCTCCGATTGAGCTGCGAATTCGTGAATGCACTGCAATGGGCCAGCTGTTACTTGGACCCGCCGTGTATTTGCGTTCGTTGCACTGCCAAGTAGACGGGGTCCATGGACGCTGGCCTATAAAACCTGATTCCAGATGCATGTCCCCGTCCTCGTCTCTCCCGCCCTGACTCGGAGCCACGCATGCACGCATGCCCATCTTCTGAGTCCCCAAAGCATACGACTGACTGACTGACCAGATGAGTTACCCATGCACTCGCTCCCTTACTCACTTGTTTCCTAACGCTATTGCTGCATACGTAGATATGTGGATAGAGGAACCTAAAATGAACTCGAGTCTCGACTCAACTCTACTCTACTCACCCATCTCGATTCTCGTTGAGGGCTGAGGGGTGCTGCGATCGACCGACCGACCGTTGGAGTTTATTCCTCGGTACTAGCCAGTCGAAACCGCGAGAACGAGAACTAATTTGTGCAGGTGTGTCAGTTATACTCTTAGGGACACGAGATGCTGCGCTACGCACGCTGTGAATAACCATCTTGAACAGCACCATCATTCGATTATGCTTCTCTCCTCGACTCATATTATAGTACCTCATCTCGTGTGCAATCTCAGTCTTGCGCATGCGCACGCTCACACTTTTGTCCTCTAGAGATCCGACACATACACAGGAACTGGGATGTGATGTCCGTCTGTCTGTCTGACCGTATACGTGTTCAGTCTGGTTCCTTTATACTCCCCTTGCCTACAAAGACAGCTGGGTAGGGTGGCACGGCCCCGAAAGTCCCAGATTTGACAGCGGCAGGTATATGGACAGCGAACAGAACATCAGGTCAACGGTGAATTGGAAAGTTAACTCATACTTTTTTCCAAAACTCAACTTTGAATTCGACCGTCGCTTGAATCCGGCATTACCACCTTCGCTTCACTGAAATCTCCGTAAAATCTGTTCGGGAAAGGCAGTAACAGAGCTCCGTCGATTAATGTACTGACTACACAGTCTACACTGCACTGCAATGGGCCATTGGGCGTCATTGGCAGGACTCCCATTAGTCTCTTTCTCTTTCACAGTTGTCAGTCGCGGTTTCGTGCTGATTTCAGCCCGGTTTCGCGACTGGTTTCGTCGTGGTTAGAATGCAAGTCGAATGGATTTCTTGCTTTCGCCGAAACCAGGTTTACGTTCAGAATTGGTTTCGGCCAAATCAAGGATGGGAAAAATGCGCGGACCTTGACGAATTCGAAGTTGCTAGAAGCTTACCTAGGGACGTTTTTGGCTGCGATACCTTAAGGTTATGCTTGGACGCGGTTTCAAAGTTGAGCTTCATTTGACCGAACTCGTCGGTAGGTTGAGTGATGAGGCTCCGACAGGAAGAAAGTGCCATGTGGCCTCATTCAAGGTGAATAGCGAATCCAATACAAATTACAGTTAACGAGATGGATTTCTACCACTCGTAGAGCACCATGACGTAAAGAAGTGAGTGCAGACATTTCGAGGGTCCTTACAAGTCGCCTTCCATTCGCAGCGATCGCAATCTACTCCTCTCCTTGGCGGTCTGTGGGGGACAAAGGGCCCTTCAGTGCTGTAAAAGAAGAAACTACGATACCGTACCCATTTCACATACACTATCTTCTTAACATTTTCGAAGCTAGAGCAACGAGTTGACGCGAGCGTTGTCAATGATTGACTTTTCCGCTTCTATCTAATTTTCAGTCCGAGTCTGACCTAGCACTTAAGCGGCGGCAATTTGAACACCTGACCTTGAGGTCCCTGAGCGCGAGGCGGAATCCAAATGTCTTGCCTCTCTCACAACCTTGCCTCGAGTTGGGAGCGTTGGCTAGATCCGGCAGCTTCGCTGGACAAACGAGGCTCCTCAAGCACTCCGAGTGTAAGTTTCTCGATCGCGATAGAGGAGCCTTCAGCAAGGCCGTGCAAACAAGATGTCGAACACGACACGGGCGCTCTCAAACTCTCTTGATTAGTCTCCGTCACAAATCAACCGAATTTCAGATGAGCGAAGTTCGCCGCGCAGGCGCCCCCTTGCAACGGTCTTTTCGAGCCCGGGACCTAGGGCATTTAATCACTACATCCATGATTCAGATGGGTTCCCGTCATAGTCGGCAAATGATTCAAACGTGCAACTGGAAGATTAAAGTCTATTCTTTATGGTCAACAAGCGTTCGGATTATATATACCCAAGCGGTCACCTCCCAGAGTCCCAAAGTCCCCTACACAATCTAGAGCCACGAAAGTCCAACAATGCCTAGCCATACGCATTCCAACGAACGCACTGCGCCGTCCGCCATCTTCTCCTTCTTTGCTCAGGGCAACAACGGGTTTCGTACAGCGATCAAGGATCCCATGGAGCCGTATACTAGAGACGTATCGGCTTCAGAGGTTGTAAGACATATTCATTCATGATTACTGTCTTCACCTGTCAAGGTTACTAACGTTGGCTCACAACTCGGTTCCCCAGAAGTACCGCACCGTCAGGGATGCTCCGAGTCCAGGACCGTCCGTCAGTTCGACGCCTTCGAAAAACTCAGAAGATACGTCTGGGGGATGCGCGCTAAACCCAGGAACGAACGGCGACGACGAAGAGAATGGATCGCGCAGTCCATTTAACATCGGGTCCAATGTAGGTTCTATCTTCGCACCGTTTTGCTGGTCGTTCGAGTTCTTCTGATTTTTACGGAAATGGACAGTGTGACTTCTTCGCGGGGGGTCCTGTGCAAATCTTCGTGGCTTATATCAAGCACTTTTTCAACAGCCCAACTCAGACCACCAGTAGTAGGGGCCTCTGAGCTCAGCCTGGAGGGGTAGTACTAGTACCACAAGCGCCTCATACGATAGGCATTGTAACGGTTCATTTAGTATATTGCATCGGAGGAAGATGAATCGCAACGACAACCGTTACCTGGGCCCATCGCGCAGAGTGCGCGCAGGTTGATGGCCAAATCTCAAATCTAGATCCTCCCTGCCCAGGTAGGGAATGCACAATTCCTAAAGGAGTGTCTCCGCATATGTAAGAGGTGATTTCTGAATCGGTCCGAATCGGCTGTGAATGTCCGTACAGATTTACGTGCGTTGCGGCTCTGGGAGTCCAAAAGAAAGTTCACGGCCCGAGTCTTCAGTTGAGATACGGTCGTATTAGCAGGTATCAACGCGGGGATGCTCCGCTCTCAAACAAGAACATGTGGGTACTAAAGTGGGCCGACAGTTCAGCCCCACTCGGACTCCTTTGAGAAAAAATGGCATCCCCCTGGCTAGGTCATGCCGCCTCGTCAAAGTTGACAGCTCGCGACAGTCACATATTGAGAATGTATTCTTTCTGAGTTCGCCTTTCACTGGGAGTCCGGGGCTGTCGCACCGCAGTATTTACACCATATGAATGCTTGTGGCACACTGGAAACCCGATTTGGTACAGAACATGACCGCGAAGAACCTTCAACCCCGGTTGGTTGACTGGTTAAGTCTGAATCTGATGAAGATTCACATTCATTCCCATACTTAGACTGTCAGTTCCGTACATCGGTGCCATCGTCGCAGTATCATAGTAAGGAGCTAATACAGCTTTTCAAAACGTACTTGGTAAAATGTCCGCCGGAACTTGTGGTACCCCTGATACCTTCTGACGCTTTCTTTGGGCGCGAACCTAAAGTAAATTTCGGATGTCAGTTGCTTGAATATCTCTGGAAGGGATTAGGAAAACAAATTTGTTATTCAAAATAAGGGTCGGAATTGTTGTGGGAGGTCAAGGGATAAGCACGGCACCCAGAATGCACTGGCTGCGCTTTACGAAGTGGGTTGACGGAGACGTCGAGGAGCGATTATTCTTTTTCACAAAATGGGATATGGGATTAATTTGCCTAGACATTTGTGCATGCACACGCTCCTCGATCTAGGCCGCGTGGTAACATAAAATTGGGGGCGTTGGGTGCGTTCGCTTTTGCACACCCCCACACTGCCTAAAAAAATTACGTCCTGAGTTGTGACTGGCCGAGGCGATTGCCCTCAAGCTTCTATACTGGTAGACCGATCGGGGGTCCAGGTAGGCGAGATCTGGAGATCATGGCTTCGAAGGACACTTTGTCGTCGGTTAGTCCTCAGTCTCCTTATTGGGCTATCATCATTTGCTCGGATGATTTGCACACCAGCGAAAGGGTCCGCCCCGAACGAAACTCTCTTGTTCTTATCGCCAAGATCCAAAGGTCCTCAGAATAACGACGTGATGACACTGAGCTGCACGAGCATCCTATCCTATATCTTAAAGAAATGCCGATCTTCTAAAGCTCAGGCCGGGAATACTAGTGGCAGTGGACCACTGACAGGGTGACTTGCTCACAACCAGGATGGCACCGAACGAAACCAAGCTGGAAAAAGCAAGCTCCTTTGACGTAATGACGACTTGGAGTGCTGTCAAACGTTGACACATACTTAGGTGAGGGGAAGATAGCAATACTCCTCGATGGTGCAGGTGATTTAAATCGGTATGTGACATAAACGAGAGGAGGTATCGGCCCCCGCTTTCGAAGCACACTCACATCCTTTACACCGCGGCAGGACTGGGATGGAACTGATGGTTCCATCCCACCTCCCGGTCGCAATGGAGCGGGCAATGGAACTAGGCTGGTACTTGCGCTTGCATTGGCGATACCAGGTATAGTGGGACTTGACATGAAAACTCACTGGACCTCGTCAGTGGCATTCGGGCTGGAATCGACGAGTCCACATTGAGATTCCATGCCATCACAGTGATTTCATGAAATGTGCCACTGATGCGTCCATCGTGTCTCCGTCCTGACTTCCAGTCACAATGGTATCCGTCATGGAGCCACTGGGTCCATCGCGGTTCCATGTTGAGTCCCATTGTATCCGGGACGCACAATGGAACTGACGGTTCCGTAGTCTTTCTGCCGCGGTGTTAGCCCCTTCCCTTCGCTCGTGCTCGAGCGATGTCCGATGAGCTCTGAGCTACTCCGTCGACTGACTCTCTGAGCGAGTCCCTTAGCTCGGACACAGCCTGTCGAGCGCGGCGTGTGGGTATTCAGAGTTGAATATATGTGGTTTGCACCGGCGTGGCAAAATATACATTGATAATACTACGGAAATTGTGCGCCATACAGCCTCGCAGAAAGGATTATTAACAGCAGCCTGCCTTCCTAATCCACCCGTGAGTTCGGTTCTTTGAACACGTCTCTTATCTTAGTCGACCATGATCGAAAGAGGCCAAGGGGCGGCGCGCGAAGCTAGGCCATTTAAATCTCAGCGAATTCCGCACTTGTGACTTGTGAGCACAGCTGAGACTTACACTGCACGGCGGCTCAGGGAGTATCTCCGTAGCACTAGAAGTGGACGACTCCATGCCGCCCTGACGACGGCCCTCGCTCGTTGGGATCGAGCAAGACTCCGAGGCACCACCTAAATTTCTGTTCTTAGTGCGATACACCTTGGAATAGAGCTTGATGTGAGCATTTGCCAAAATTCGGCCTTCCTGGTACTCACAATATGCCTTCCATATGCTCCGTTCTTGTGATCGAAAACTCGCGACTCGTATTTTGTGGAATCCAGGACTTTGACGGAACCTTGAGGGGACGATTCAAACGAGAACAGCTCAGTTTGATGGTCTGAGGAAGATTTCATGGTGATCTGGGGATTGGGAATCATGTCCCATCGCCTTGAGTATTTCAACCAAATGCGAGCGCCACGACATCCGGGATTTAGCTACTTCGAATGTCCACAGGTACAAGGTAATAAACTCACGGCTTCGAATCGGGACATGAGGGGACCCCAGTTAGTAAAGCAAGGTGTGATGATGCAGAGTAACACGGCGAGGAAGATGAAATTGGCGACCAACGACTCGATCCAAACCCGATCTGTAGCCGTTGCGTTGATATCCCCAAAGATTATAGTTCCACCGTGGCTGGCGCTGATAGAATTGCGCAAGCGGCGTCAAACGGTCAAACATAGGATCGCATCCTCAATCGCATCCTCAATCGGCATTTAGAAGACACAAAGCTCACATACTCTTGAAGTATTCCTTTTGACTCTGTACATTCTAACCTTAATCCATTGTCCCCAAGAATCCTTCGGAAAAAACTCACCCTTAGCGTCAATGTGACCGAGCGGATCGTGCAGTAATACCAAAGTTGATTGCAACGTGGACGCTGAACGTTTGCATTTCTTAAACGTAAAAAATTGCAATCAACCAGGCTGCGGGATAGAGCCAGGCTGCCGGCTCGTTCTTTCGGTTCCTGCAAGGTTTGCCTCTGGTGACACAAAAGTCCAAGCTATCTCAAGGTTCGAATAGCACCGAGAGCCCAAACCGCCGCTGGGTTTGACCGTCTCGTTCCGCGGCTTGTGTGCGAAATACATTCGGCACTCGCACATAGGTGTGTTATTCCATCGCCGGTAGACTTCGTCGTGCACTAGTAGAATGCAAAGCCTCACCATTGCTATTGTCAGCGTCTTCTATGTGAGGTTCTGCAATATCTATCGGTGGGGTCTAGTGCATGGCATCGGCTACTTGTTTAGTAAAATCGCCAAAGACTCTGCGCTAGACGGCCACTGTCCCGCCAGGGCCTTGAGGGTTTGACATGTATCCTTCTGAGAATAAAAGATCTCGCCATGGAGGACAGGGCAAAGTTGGACGCTACCCATTACCCAGTTATCTTCCTGCGGCACTGGCATGTGGCAGGAACACAGGAAAAGAGAAAACCTCAAGAGTTGTGAAGCAAGCCGGGATCTTTCCGGGCATATTGCTCTCTGATGAGTCGCAGCTTGTTCGTCGTGGTCGTCTGGGACGAACCACGTCGACGTCGGTCAGGGGTCAGGTACACAGTTGGTGGCTGTAACAATGACGTAGCCCCGCCCAGCCCATCAGCCCATCAGGCGCTCCCGCCATTCAAAGTTGTCGGGTTGTTAGGGCGACTGCCACGCTCGATTCAAGTCTCAGTCCAACGACGTCCTGGTAACCACCTCAAGCTCGAGAAACGGTTTAGGACAACTGATAACTGAGTCACAGTACCCATGAAGACCTACATCCTGACGAGACTCAAAACTTGGGCTGGTTGGCGGTTTAACATTCATCAAGTCGAGGAGGCAAAGCGACCCGTGATGGCACAAAATTGAATTGTTGGCGGTGACACGCGGTAACCAACCAAGAGCTCTTCCGTCAGCCACCCAAACCGAAAAGAATGTCGTCGAAGTTTGGTCCAACTGTGACCGTGACGCGAAAACAAGCTTGTTTCCGTACCATTACCATCGCCGCGCCCGGTGAGGACGGTTTGCTGTCTGTGAGTCGCTCAGTGCCATCCCGGGAGAGATCGTTATGCTCAGCGTGGTGTTCCACTCTTTTGACAGGTTCATTTTGGGAATTGAGCGTATCAAGGCCAAAGTAGAGGATTTACATAAAGTCCCTCTTACCTTCGTGCTTCGTCCCAACTTACCGTCTTCCATTCCCGGCTCCTCAAGCTTTCCCTTATCTTACCAACCCCTTTCCTCCTCGTCACTCCTTATCGGGGACCCTCGCTCCAGCTACCTCGTTATAGAGGGATTTAAAGCAGGGACACACTTCAAAACTCACCAGTTCACCTCGAACATCACATTCTTTTAAAACTACATCTTCCACGAACCTACCACAATCATGAAGTTCGAAATCTCCAAGTCTGCCTTTGTGGCAGTCTCGCTCTTCGGGATGGTCGCGAACGCCCACTTGGCCGCTTGGCACGAAGCTATGTGGTGTCTAAACGTAGGTATCGTTCTCCCCGTCTCATTCCACCTCCCAAAGCGACGGATACTCACTCTGGCTGCTCATCCAGGGTAACACTGGCAAGGAGGATCTCAACTCCTACGATATTGTTAGCCCGTTGTACCAGCTCTCGTTCAGGGATTGGTGGTGTACGTCTCTTGTTTTGATTCACACCGCACGAGACTGACGATCATTCGCGCTCGCTGCTGCCCGCAGTCCATCACGTCAACAGAGTGAGTACACATTGACCGCTGTCAAAGCGCTCTATTTCCCAGCAACGTTTAATCGCCGTTGCTAACGAATGTCTGTTCCAGTGTGACGAGTTCCCGCCAGCGGCTGGCAAGTTCGTCGATTTGTGCGTATTCATTGCGGTTTGACGGTGTGAGAGGACGCTGACCGTCTCTGTAGGCCTGCCGGAGGCTCCTTCAGGATCGAAATCGCCTCGAACAGAGCGAAGACCTCGTTGTCGTACGGTGGACGAGACACCTCCGCATGGCCCGATGGTGAGACATACCCAGAGAACTACGTACGTTCTTCTTCTTTGCCAATGTGTCTCACGTTGACGAGGTATTCCAGAACGAGGCTGGGTGTATCACCTCTCCCAACAGTGCGTAGCTACCAGCAGATAGCAACCCCGAGTCGAACTGATTCTTGATGATTTGTTCTCCTCAAGTGCACGCTCAGAACCACGGCAGAGCAGCTGGCACGGCTTTCGCTATCTCCTACGTCGTACGCATCTCCCATCGGGTTTCCCCTCCAACGGAAACTGACTGCCTCGTTTATTCTACAGTCTGATATCAAGCAGGTCACTCCAGAGAACCTCGTTGTCTTTTCGGTTCGGCACAAGTGAGTCTCGCTAATTTGTGCCTCGACCCTTCCATTTCCGTTCCGCAACTCCTTGGCTTCGTTCTTCTCTCTTGCCAAAATGAACTACGTCACTTACCGATCCCGCTCGCAGCACCCCATGGAAGCGCGAGATTTACTATGACGTGCCCGCGGCAATGCCTCCTTGCCCTGCTGGAGGATGCATTTGCGCTGTGAGTAGACTTTTTGCTCGGCATCATCGCATGGCTAACGGGATTCGATCTGTGCATAGTGGGGTTGGGTTCCTAACGGGTACGTGCATCCTTGAATCAATCTTCCATCTCGGTACCGTCTCTGACCTCCTCCCGTTCTTTGCAGATGCGGCCAGCCGAACATGTACCATCAAGCCTTCCGGTGCCGCGTTACCAACTCGCGCTCCAATACGCCTGTCGCCGCTCCTCAGCCTCCCAAGTGGTGTGAAAACAACCCCAGTGCTTGCACCAAGGGTGCGAAGCAGATGGTGTATTGGAATCAGCTCGAGGGGAACAATATCCAGGTCGATGGCCGGGATGCTGCTGGAGACTTCAAGAGCCCGGGATATAACATGAAGCTTGGATTTGCTGATGGTGAGACTTATCGTTTTCTATCATTGCTATCCATGAGCTTACGCTATTTCCTTTGATTTCAGGTGCCCAGAACGATATCTTCACCGGTGCTGCTTCGAGTGGAGGTGCTTCCTCCTCTTCCTCTGGAGGATCGTCGTCCTCGTCTTCGTCTTCTGGATCTGGAAGCCAGGGCAACACGAACACGAACACCGGCTCTACCAGCAACAACAACACCGGTGGCGGCTCCACGGGCTCTGGCTCCTCCAGTGGCGGAAGTACCTCTCCCTCTACCGGTGGGACTGGCAGCACTGGCGCTGAATCCGCTTCACCCAGCGGCTCGAGCGCTAGCTCTGATACTTCGACTCCCTCTTCTGCATCGGGTAGTAGCAGTCTGACCTCGACCACTACGCCGAGGCAGTCTTGCCAGCGAACCAGGCGGAGGAGGAGGCAGGAGGAGAAGCTGAAGAGGGCGCTGGGACACCATCATCACGTTATGAAGAGGTCGTTCTAAGTCGGCTTTCTCGTGATTCCCGGACCGTCCTTCCTTGTTTCTACCTTTCGTCCGCTTTCGAGTTCTCTGGCTACTTGTTTGGGTCGCTCCTTCGCCTTCGCCTAGTCCTTCCACTTATCCTTCGTCGCTTCTATCTTTTACTCACTGACCTACTCACTCCCTTCCCCCTGATGCATTGTATACCCTTGAGCGTAACGCTCTTTTACTTACTGCTTTACGCAGCCACCCCCCTCTCCGAGTTTCCGTACTGTAAATTCAAGTATACCCACACCCCCTTCTCTCGCTCGATGCGGGTGAGGCCTTTACTAACCCTCTCTTCCGTTGTACATGTCTATGTGTTTGCTGTTGACCAGCGAGAGTGCTTGAGGTTGTTGTTCTAGATGTTTGTAGAGAACCGTCACAGTGTAGCGTGTTCGAGTCGTTGCTGTGCAATGAAATGTGTATTTTCTCGTTTAACATTTCTCCCGAGTTCTGAGAGCTCTACGTTGGAGCAGCTGCCCATCGATTGGAGAGGTGTAGGTGGTCCAATGCCATGCCAGCCAGCGCCCTTGCGCTCGCTTAGCACAAATATTGGCTATCGGGGAGAGCGGGCCGGTAAGACCGATGCTTGATCCAGGGGACTTTGCCAAACAACGGGCAAATTCCGTTGGCATCGTCGTCGACCGCGACGACCACTACCGCGTCTACAATGTCGGCCACGATGCTCTCCCTATGGCGACGCCCAGCGTTCGCTCGGACACTCCTCCTACACACTTCTCGGCCACTCTCCACCACCACCAGACGAAATAACCAGCTGGAAGAGGCTCGTGACGTCTTGGGGGAATCGGGCGTTCCGGTACCACCAACGACGACGAGCACGGATTTGACGCAGCCACCATCGCCACTGGCTGAGGGCGAGAATGCTTTGTTCGAAGTCCCACCCGAACGGGACCCTCTGCTACAATTCTTGACGACGAGTGTAATGAAGCACGGTCGGTACGCCCGGGCGAAGAGAGTCATCTCCGACATGCTTTTGCACGTCCATACCCTTACACGAGCACCACCTATCCCCATCGTCCGTGAAGCCATTCTCAAAGCGTCACCTGCTGTACGTGTGGCATCGACGAAAGTGGGTGCAAGAGCGGTTGTGAGGCCTATAGCCTTGAGCGAGAGGCAAAGGACGGGGAAAGGGATCAAGTGGATTATCGAGGCGAGCCATGATAAACCTGGCAAGCAGATGCAGGTGCGGTTGGCGAAGGAGATGGTGGCGGTTATTAAAGGGCAGAGCTCTGCGTTGAGGAAGAAGGAAGAGGCGCACAAGTCTGCTATGGTTGCCAGGTACGTTCTGCTGCTTCTGTTGACTTTTTGGCCTAGATCGCTGACAATAATTTTCTCTCTTCTGCAGAGGTTCGATCAGATCTCGGTAATGAGGCATACCCTCCCTGTGGAAAAGTACTCGCTTTCGGATTTTCATTGGTATAATGTATTTATGTGCTAGATACGTCTTAATTTCAGACTAGCGTTCGGCCGCCCTTTCTATCTGTCTCTTCCAAAGGCCTATGGGAAGATTCGACCGAGTTTCTCAGAGGTGCGTTTCCACTTGTTCGTTTGCTCTGCTTGCGGTCCTTCCCTTCTGTCTCCGTGTCCCGGCACATGATTTCTTCGGAAGCATAGTTGTATATCCTTCGAGGCACTCACACCCCAAAGCTGTCAGCTCTAAACTCGAGGGAAACGATCAGCCTCCTGTTCCTGGCATAGGATGTCGAGCACGGTGCCTCATATTGTGACCACCAGTCTTCAGGCCTTCGTCAGCCTTGCGATACTCAGGTGTCACACTGGCCTTACAGCGAGACGGCTTGCGTGTATCAGCGCCTGAGGTTTGGTTCTTGGAATGAAAACCTTGATTTTTCTTCCCTTACTCCGTCTTCTCTCGCTCTGGTTGAGACGCCCTCTCGCCCATCTTTTCCGGCCCATTGAGGGCGTTCAAATGCCAGGGATTCACCTTTCGAGCGAGACACTTCTTCCCCATTCTGTGTTCCTCTCGTGTCAGCTCCTCCCTCTCTCCCTCTCTCCCTCACCGGTCTTGATCTCTTTTCTCTGATTTTCCCCGATTTCTCTCCCCTTTCTCCAGTCGTGATTGGCACTTCGCCCCAGCCTCGGAATTGGGGTTTCGTACGTCCCGGTCCCATTGCGTCCCAATATCTACTCTTTTCACATATAAGAGATCAACTCTCTTCTCCCCCTTCTCATTTTCTCGCTGTTTTCCTTCCTATGCAGCGAGCCGTCTGGGACCTGGCCTTTGATACTTCCGTCAATGGGTGTGTGCTGTTATACCAGCGAGTCTCGAGATCGTCCTCGAGGATGTCCCGGACGTCATATTCGTCGAATTGTTGAGTCTCGAGTGGAACTCTGAATCACGAACGCTGAGGACGACGTAGGAGTCCTAATCAAAGCATGTAGTCGGTGATCTAATTACAGTTGGCAATGGTCGGAAGGAAGACCATGGCTGACGATAGGAATAGCGAGAACGCTACTGGGCTCGAGGACGAGCAGAAGGACGGAACTATTCAAGAAAACTGAAGGGCGCGTATTGGTCGATTGGATGAAGTGCGGTGAGGTACGAGTTTGTACGGTCATGGCACCGTCATGATGTGTTCCGACCTCATTAAAGGGCAGAGAAATCGCAGACGTACATTCTGGTGGTCTAGCCAGGGCTGTCTACAGGAGAAATAGCATCCTGAACTCCAGGCAGCGGTGACCAAGCATGCGAAAGATTATTCATTACTCCACCCGAGCGCCCCGTGGTAGACACCTCCTCCTTCTCGGCTGAATCCCCGCTGTGTGCACCACTTATATACGCCATAAGAAATGGGCGCGCCGAGCGTACACTGTCGACAGGAATCATGATTCAAATGAAACCAGGACACGACTGTAACCCGGACTCAGGAACTCAATTTGCTGGAAGGGGATGGTAAGATATTTCAACTGCACTTTGCTCATCTGAATCCCAATAGCTTTCTTCACTTTCGACTCAACGATCATACGATGAATAGGCATCCACAAGATATCTTCGCAAAATCAACTAACCAAAACATACATCATCAACTACGATCAACTACTATCGTTCGAACATGAATGCGGAATAAAGACCTGACGCGCGGAACCATTTAGTACTCCCTCTCGCTGGAGAAGGTGGGTCGGAACCTGGAACCAGCGACGCTCTGGCGACCACCGTTGAATCGGCTACGGAAGTTGTCACCGGACACACGGTTGTTGAAAGACGGCGATCGGAAGCCGCCTTCACGTCCGCCATAGCCTCCAAGGCGGCGCTCGCTGCGTTGGCCACCGTAGCCTCCGAGACGGCCACTGCCGTAGCCATTGCGCTCGCTGCGGAAGCCACCGAGAGGGCGGTCGGTGCGGCCACCGTATCCACCCAATCGGCGCTCGCCGCGGCCAGCACCGTATCCTCCGAATCGGGATCCTCCTAGACGGCCTTGCCTGTCACCGTTGAGGCGGTCACCTCGGTTGAGTCGGTTAAGCCTGTTCTCGGATTTGGGCGAGGTGGGGGTCTTGGCCGAGGTAGGAGTCTTCGGGGAAGTGGGAGTCTTGGGGGACGAAGGGGTGGTAGAAGTCTTCTTGTTGGGGGTGGTGGTCGACTTCTTGACATCCTTAGCAGGGGTCCTCGAGTTGCTGGCAGTGGTCTTCTTCGTGGCAGCGGTGGTGGGCTTCTTCTTCAAGTCAGTGGTGGTCCTGGACTTGGTGGAAGAAGTCTTGGCAGTCCTCGAGTTGGTGGTCCTCTGATTCGTCTTCAAGGCGGTGTTCTTGCGGGCGTTGGAGCCAGTGGTGGTCCTGGTCGAGGTCTTAGGCGTCTTGGGGGTTCGGCTACCGGACGTCGACTTGGTACTCTTGGTGGAAGACCTGGAGCTGGGGGTCTTAGGCGTCTTGGGGGTCCTGTTGCCGGACGACGACTTGGTGCTCTTGGTGCTTGACCTTGAGGGAGTCCTGGGAGTCTTGGGGGTCCTGTTGCCAGACGACGACTTGGTGCTCTTGGTGCTTGACCGCGAAGGAGTCCTGGGCGTCTTGGGGGTCCTGCTGCCAGACGAGGCCTTGGTGCTCTTGGTGCTGGACCGCGAAGGAGTCCTGGGCGTCTTGGGGGTCCTGCTGCCAGACGAGCTCTTGGTGGTCTTGACACCCTTGGAAGCCTTGTTGCCCTTGGTGGTCGACCGCGAGGAAGGGGTCTTGGGGGTCTTGGGGGTTCTGCTGCCAGACGACGATTTGGTGGACTTGGTCTTGGTGCTCGACCTCGTAGAAGCAGACTTAGGGGTCTTGGGGGTTCTGTTGCCAGACGACGACTTGGTGGTCTTGGTCTTGGTGCTCGACCTCGACGAAGCGGACTTGGGGGTCTTGGGGGTTCTGTTGCCAGATGTGGACTTGGTGGACTTGGTGCTCTTCGTGGTCGACCTCGTCGAGGCGGACTTGGGGGTCTTGGGGGTCCTGCTGCCAGACGATGACTTGGTGCTCTGGCGAGTCGTTGTCGACCTCGAGTTACCGGTCTTGGAAGTCGTGGTGCGGCTGTTGGTCTTCAAGCCCTTCGAGCCCTGAGTCTTGGAAGTTGCGGACTTGGGGGTCGTGGCGGACTTGCTGCCGTTCTTCGAGGTGCGGGAAGTCGAGGAAGAAGGGGTCCTGTTGCCAGACTTCGGGCTGTTCGCAGTCCTGGGTGTGCCAGTGGTAGGGGTCTTGGCGGTGCGAGAGCCAGAAGTGGGGGTCTTAGCAGTGCGAGAGCCAGAGGTGGGAGACTTCGCAGTGCGAGACGAGCCGGAGGCGGGAGTCTTCTGGGTCGAGGACTGCCTGCCGTTAGCCTTCTTGACATCGACCTTGAGGTCGGGCTTAGCCTTGGTCGTGGTGGACTTGGTCGTGACGGGCGCCTTCTTGGTGGCGGGGGCAGCCTTGGGGGCGGCCTTGGCAGCAGCAGCCTTGACGGGGGCTTTAGCGGCACGAGCCTCGAGCTCCTCGTCGAACTCCCGAGCGTCATAGTCGCTCATGTCGTCGAATTCACGGGCGTCGAAGTCCTCGACCTCTCGCACCTCGAGGGGAGCCTCAGCGACATCGCGCTCGGCAAGAGCGACATTGCTGGAGGCCATGTCCTAAAAATCGTCTGTCAGTAAAGGAATATCTCCGACTGTTGCAAGGAAAAACTCACCAAGGGGAGAGCGAAGACGTTGCTGCCCTTCATGGCGATCATAGCAGTCAGAACGAAGCTGGTGGAGAGACGCATGTTGACTTGATTTAAAAAAGAGGGGAGGAAAGTTGATAGCTAGACAGTGTGAAGCCATGGTCACCATTCTGTTCGATGAGAACAGGAGATGATAGAAAACATACGAAGAGTAGGCTGTTGAGGAACAGAAATTATTTATTAACGCAAGAAATAGGACCGGCCTAGATCTAGAGGAAAATGAGTGAGCGCTGGGCGATAAAATCGTTGGGGAGGAGAGCGCCTACCTTTGGATGCGATGTGGGTGGATGCGCCAGGCAATCTGAGGAATCATTAGTCTGGGCGATAGACTTATATATGCCCCCCGGGTCCCGATTTGATGTTTGTCAGCCCAAACTTTACTCCTTGTGCATCCGTCATCTGACAAAAGCTCCATCATTGCCGCCATCTAACGGAAGCACAAATGAATAGTGGATCTGATGGATTTCAACACGTTCCTCGTACCAGCATAGCCTATGGTTTCGAAGGGCACTGGAACGGGATGCCGATCGGTAGGTTGCTCGCCGTCCCATGAGAGAAAACCCATGTCAAATATCCGGTACAGGGCTTTTTCTGGCACACGAACCCACACTGAACTGGAAATGATTGCCTTTCACCTTTCGTTCATTCAGATGTCTCGAGAGTAACCGTTGTAAGGACGATGGAGGCTCTGCGGTTTCTGCAATTTGGTGACCTATTTTCAGCCTCACTCCACCTACAAATTGTGAATAGCCTTTTGAGCAGGAGAACTGTTTCAGAACTCCGATGGACCGCCAAGGGGAGAGGCAATGCAGCCATTGAACGGATTTATCATATCATCGGCGCTGAATCTCTGATTTGGCTTGTCAAAGACATTGTTGTGTCTTCCAAATCCAACCCATAGGTGGGGTGCATCATTACTCGACAAATGATGCAAGGAAGGAAGGATCATCGGCTCTTGTCGATGGGCGCTGACAGCTACGCCTCGAGGAAGGATACCTCGAGGAAACAAGGTCTCTCGAGGCTCTGAAGCCGAGCCCTGAAAGCCGAATTGTAGACTCGTTTCCCGATAACGGGAAGACGAAGGCCGGGAGCTTGAATCCGCAGCGAAGGATTAGGTCAAGTTCGATCTAACGGAAAGCGTCCGTCATCCGCGGCGTATCATGGCAGGCAATCCGTACCCCCAAATCTTGAAGGAGACCCATAATGGCCGCTACAAGTCACCAATGCTACAAACATCACGTACCCTTAGTAGTAGGAGAACAGATGGAATAACCTCGGTCCAGTCAGTTATACTCACTGGCGCTCACGCGAATTTTTCTGGACGGCCGGTACTTTCCATCGCGAGAGCATGATCATCAAGAGGAAGGACTCAGGCAGGCAAGAAGCTCAAGCACCATGTGAAGACTCCACTGAAGATGATCACCACCAGCAGCGCTTTCGGTGAAAATTTAAAAGATGGGCGGATACATTGACAGTGGGAAGGAAATATTCGTTTATCGGAACAATTTCGAAATTCGTCAACACACTGTCACCATCGACGTGTACTTGTTGAGTACTCTCAGGCTAAGCATGCTCGTCCATGTCCGAGTAGATACTTGAAAGATTGCCCCTCGAGTTTGAAACCCAGGGAGTGAAGCTTGGGTTTACTTCCATCAAGATACTGGTGTATTGAGCCCACCAGAAACGGGTATATGAAATGCTGAACGTCCACTATCACCGGGCCCATGATATTAAGTGACCCAATCACCGCGATGACTGTGGATATCGAGGTGGGCTGTGAGGGTGTTACGGCCCTATAGATCACGCAAAAATAGGACTCGGACTCATGTCACTGCAGCCGTTCATTTCCACCTTGAGAGCCGTCGCCCTTCCGCTACCTTGACTAGGTACGCTCATCTCCAAGTAGCAATCCCGCACCCGAATGCGGGATTTCGCCTATCACTAGGCGCGCCAGTCGGCCCTTCTCCTCGGCATCTAGCGGAAGTGAAGGCCATTGAACGAAGCGCAATCGCGCAGCATAGATAAAAGGCCATGGCCCTGCACCACCGGAGCAGCTGGCCGCTGAAGCCCGACGCCTGAACTCGAGCATGAAGAATATTTCTCCGATAAATGCCCAATCCATGAGAGTTTACAATTTACGTGTCTACGATATCATTGTCAGAGAGGCTACTACTCACTGATCTGCTGAATCCGCCCGTCTAGAAGCCTCAGAACAGTGTCGACACCCAGCAAAACACCTTCGTCAGGACCCAGACCAGCTTCAACCCTAGTGTGGGCGAAGTCGATGAGTTTAACACAAAATGCGGGAGGAGGAAGGTTTTCCTCCTCATCGTCCTCGTCCTCTTCGTCTTCATCTTCCTCCTCTTCCTCCTCTTTCTCTGGCACCCGCTTGGACTCTTCGACATATCGTTTGATCGCTGCGTCCGCACGTTCCCATTCAGCCTCGTAAATCACCAATATACTCCCTCCTACCATCCGGAACTCGATCTTCGCCAGAGCACTTCGCACCTCGGCAATTTCATCGCGGATAGCTTTCAGAACAGGCAGAAGAACATGGTTGGGGAGACCCAACTTCGGTTCTTCAGGTGCTCCCTCCAATGGGTCAGTCCCAAGAGGGAAGAACCGTGCAATTCCATCCGGGAGATCGGATGGCTTGATCGACTTGCCGTAAGCCTTTGGCGTGTTCACTGGCAATCCAGTGCGGTTGTCATAAACCTATTGGACATGCGGACATGCATTGTCAGAATGCTTGGTGAGCATGCAGTTTGGCAGATCGAGACTTGCCTGGAACCCAGTCAATCGCACGCCAGTTTCAAAGCTTGTTGTGTCTTTCGCCGCTTTGATCATGCGAGCGACTTTCTCCTCGGAAGCTGTCTCATCGTAGAGAACAGTTCCGAGTTTGATATCCAGGATATTAGGCTTAGAGAATCGGTGGGATAAATTCTCCAATACAAGGGACTGTGTTGGTGGAAATCTGGTAAGCCCCGCAGTAAAAGATGACAAGCCGATCGACGAGAAACTCATCTTTACGTTCAGCAGCGGGTTTGATCTCCAGAGCGCCTCCCTCACTCGATCCTTCCTTTGCTTCCCCTTCAAGAGTAAGAGTTCCAAGGAACTTCGGGGTGTACTTCCTGAGAGTCGCAAGTGCTTCGTCTTCTTCGGTTTGAAGTCGCTGATAGAACTCGAGCTCCCGTTTGAGCGCCGGCTTGATCAGGAGGGATCCGTCCTCCGTGGTCATTACGCCAGCGTGACCGCCGACTTGGGAGGCGAGCGCCTGGACTGCTGGAGTGGACATTGAGGAAAGGGTATATCGCTTGTGTTATGGGTGAAGGCAACACAGTAGCAGTCATGATGCCCCTGAACAAACATAAACATAGGTTTGCTTGGATTGATCTCCTTTCTACATCTTATCTTATCTCGTACCAGGCCATCAATCTCGGCGACGTCCGTTGGACATCTGGCAGACTTGTTCCTCCGACCGCCACGATGACTTCCGATCCAGAGCTGCCCACCAGCGAGAATATCCACTCAAATTCTACCTTTAGAGCTCCTCTTCTGCGCAAACTCCCTCTGTGTCCTCCCATCATGAACGTCATTGAACCGCCCTACACGGCTTCGTAAAACGTTTTCACTCCATATGGCGACCAGCCAGACGTCTCATGCGTTCGCTTTGGTGTCTGTGCTCTTCGACTCTCGCCACAGAAGTGGTGCGATTTAGCCCTTTCTAGACGTATAAATCGCTGGTCTTGCTTGGTTGAGGGAAAAACCTTGCCAGCCAATTGCCAGCATGGTATTATTGTTCATCCAGCAGGGACTCGGTTTGGCGATTCTGTGGTCAATCCCTGTGGTGCTCGGGCACCCTTTGACACCCAGTACGCAACCCCTGTGGGCACACGACTATAGCCGACGGAAGGAAGTGTTCGACGTCTATCATCCACCAGTCAATTACAAGGTTGGTAAGATATATCCCTTCCTGACCGCATCTCCAAGTTGCCACTCGCCAGAGGTCTGATCATGAACATAGATTTCAGCGAGCTGTGGGCCCATTGGGGAACTCGCGTTGGGCAAGCGAATTTCCTTCAACTCGATTGAGGAGTATCATAGAGCTACTATTGCTCATGAACTAGGCATGTCTGTTAACAACGTTCGCCACGTCAGTGGCTATTCATCGGACGTTGCCAATCACACATACTTTCAGCAACTCCACGTATGTATGGCTTCAGACTACCGGGACATATTGCCTGGCTCAAAGAGCCCTTTTTGCGATTACATCACAGGTTGGTCTCCCCATCTTCAATGCCGTAGCAAATGTTGTTTCTGCTGGGGGCAAAATTACATCTCTCGGGACAGCCTTCGTGAGAACAGGTGAACGCAGGTGTTCATTGTTTTCTATGAAATTCACAGACTCTTTGAAACAGACAAATCGGCTTCATCAACTCCAACGCTCAAATTCCTTGATGCGTTTTTGCAAAGCGGAGCAGAGCAAATGCTCGGAGGAGATCATGGCTCTGTAAATTTGAAACTGAGGACAGATTCTTCGGGCACTCTCGGCTACATCGCTCGAAGAGATGGATCCTTGGCTCTCGTCTACGGCGCTGACGTGGCAAACGAAGTGGAACGTACCACCACCCATCGGGTCTTCATAGATGCTCATACAGGTCAAATTATTTCGGCTGTCGACTATGCTGCGGACGCGTCCGTAAGTGAAGACAATTTTCATCGCAACAATTCGAAGAGATACTAACCTTCGACCCAAGTACAAAGTCATACCCGCCACTCAGCTGTCCCCCGACTCGGGCTTTAAAGTGATCAGCAACCCCCAAGACAGTGTCGCTTCTCCCAACGGATGGCACAAGTTTTTGCCTAATTATACATTCAATGATACTCGGCAAGTGCTCCTTTCCATCCTTTGTCCCACCACAACTTACCATTTCCTATGACTTTAGTGGTAACAACGGCGCGGTTTACATCTCATATCGTACCCCGTTGCTTGCGCAGGAAACCTCCTCTCCGCTGAACTTCGTATACAACTTTACTGCCTCGCAACAAGAACCTTTAGCAGGCGAGAACGGATATGCTGCGATCGTCAACGCGTTTTACACGATCAACGTGATGCATGACGTCTCCTACAAATACGGCTTTACCGAGGCAGCTTTTAATTTCCAGCAGGATAATTTTGGGAAAGGAGGGAAAGGACAAGATGGTGTCCAGGCGATGATACACTATACACCTCCAGACTGGCCCACCAGCGCGCGGATGGTAACGCCTCCCGAGTATGTGCATCTCTCAGGAAAAGCTTCACGAGATGTGATACTCACGTGTCCCTGCTCTCACTTTGTAGTGGCCAAACTGGATTCTTGGACCTTGGAATCTTCCAAACCGTGACCGTATGTTTGAATTTCATGAGCGTCCGGAAGGTCCAACTGATTTGCCTGCTCGCTCAGCCGGCCAAAGCGGCTGCTCTGCAGAACGATATCATCATTCACGAATACACTCATGGAATCACGAACCGGATGGTCGGAGGAGGTACCGCAGCCTGCCTTCAGACTCTGACTTCTCGAGCCGTAGGAGAAGGGTTGTCCGATGCGTTCGCGGAGTGAGTTCCACGAGTAGTTTGAGTACCGTCTTATTTCAGGGCTCAAGGGTTGCATCACATATATAGCTGGATGTGGCAGCAGGGTAACCGAGGTGTCATCCGAGATTTCGTTTTTGGTGCTTGGGCTTCTGGCAAGTCCAAGGGTATTCGAAAGTACCCCTACTCCACAGACGTGTAGGTCTAATGATTTTGGCTATTAGTCCGGCGTTGCTTACCACTACTACACAGGAAAATCAACCCTCTCACTTACAGCAGTCTTAAAACGCTCACGAATGAACACGGTATGTGTTGATTCCGTGTTCTCGACCTTTACATCTGCCAACTATGACTGACCAACGATGCTAGATATGGGAGAAGTCTGGGCTGAAATTCTGCACGTCCTTCACGCAGCACTGGTCAAATCCCTTGGATTCACGGCTCACGCGTTGACCAACCCATCTACAACTCACGGGAACGTTGTTTTCATGCGTATCTTCATCGATTCTCTAGCAAAAATGCCATGCAACCCAGGATGTAAGTGGCTATACTGACGTCTTCGGAGCTCTTCTCAATTGACCTGATTGTCCTTGCAGTCATAGAGGCACGGGATGCGTGGATTCAAGCTGAAGAAAATAGACACAGGAGGAAGTACCGTTGCACCCTTTGGAAAGCATTCGCAGCAAGGGGTCTTGGGCTCAAGGCTACTCGTACGTTCGCAGAGGATAGGACTCTCCCCGCAGACTGTGCGTGATCATGATCATGAATACAAGCCAACTACCTGTGCGAGCCCCGACGAGCAACTCGGACTCGGTTATCTCACACTGTGAAACGACTGGGGGGTAAAACTCACCACCAAATTCACCTGATAATCAGGTCAATTTGACCCGCGCACTTGGTGAGGTTCACCCCGTCTCGAATCGTTTCACCCGTTTGATGGTTGCAATTCACCGTGCCAGAAAGGGTGAAAACCGGGTGAAACTCAGGACTTTTATGAGTCGTTTCACCAGTCCTTTCGGTAGCTCCAGGTTGGTGAATTGCACCAAATTACAAGGTGAAGTATTATCACCCACTTTTGAAGGGAAAATCACACCTTCTTATGTCGTGAAGTTTACCAGCTTGTCGGGCTAATTACCCAGCCACTCAGGTGTGTTCTATTCAGCAGGTAGAATAGTGAATTTAACGAAGAGAGAAATCCATTGAATCAGTAAACTAGTGAACGACAACAGGCTATAGGGTGAATAAGCAAAGATAAAGTAAGAAAATGTACTCGGAATACAGGTAAGATTAACAACATGAGCTGGAGCTAAAGTGAGAATATGAAATGATACGGCATTATAGAAAGATGTAGGAATACTAGGCAATAGAATGATGTTCACTCGTCGGAGCTATTGTCGACGTCACTCGGAAGGGTAGAGCCATGTCGGGTACCGCCTGCTCGGTTCGCTCTGCCTGTGGTCCCATTGTATGGTCCCAAGCGACCCTTCTTGCGGGAATACTTACGATGGTTGCGGAGATACTGCTTCATGAGATCCAAAGTGGGCCAATCACTTAGGAACCTTCGTCGGTCCATATATGGATGAGTGTCTCGCACCTATCCAACCAACGAGTCAGCCCAGAGTTCCGAGTCGTATGTGAGTACTCATGCAACTCACTTTCTTATACACGGCGGCCAACTTCTCGGGTGGGATGGCCCTGAGGGACGAATGCATGTCAACGCCGGCTTGGACAATAGCTCGTCTGACAGTGCGCTATAAACGGTGCAAGGTCATCACTGTCAGCCTGGGAAACAAACAACGAACAAAAGCAGGCTGAGGTTGGACGTAATTGATCGTGATCTCTTTCCTCCAACCCACCATCACCACTCACCTGAATGCTGCCATAGAGGTCGTCGTTGTCCTCCAAACCCATGGCAGACTGGATACTGAAGGTTTCGCCGCGTGGCCGCAGAATCGGCACAATCTGGGACTGTGTAATCGTTGGCTGAGCAGCAGCAAGCTGTGCAGCCTGCGCCTGTGCTCGCGCCTCGTCAGCTGCTGCCTGAGCCTCTACTACCTGAGCTTGGGCATCGGCAGCAGCTTGCCTTAGACGCTCGAGCTCAGCTAAGGTCAACTTTGTCAGTCTTGGGCATCGGACAACACGTTCGGAAATGCACACCTCGCAGCTCCCCGAGCTCATTGGTCGACGCTGACCTGGGGGAGACCAACAGAAGGACAAGGTGAGTAGGTGTGTTTGTACAATAGTTCAAGCATGACGTACTGAGCTTGTGTTGCTCTAGTGTTTCCTCGGCTTGCGCCACCTCGTGATTTCTTACCAGCCATGAGTTGTCGCCTTTCGAGAGGAAGACAGACAAAGGAGAGAGACAAGGGGTGAGCAATGGGTGGGGGGAGGCGACAACTCGGAGTAGGGTTTGGGGTTGGGAAAGAAAAGCGGAGTGGTCATTCAGCGTATGGCGTCCGGTTTTTATGTTCGTCGGTTGCTTTCACAACAGAGACACCCATTTCATCCATTCAACAAAGTCCCGTGACGTTCGCGTCTCATCTCCAGCGCGTAGTCGCATGATTTGCTTGGTGAGGTATCTGTATGATGCAATATCTTTTTCAAATTCCAGCGTACGGATGCAATTTATTCCCACCACGCCCCATAACACCTCCTATAGTGCTTTGTTTCATATTATGGCTCCTCCGCAAGAAAAGCGCCGACTCTGCAGCTGTGGGTGCCAGAGAATAGTCTCCAAGAGTACCGAAAATCGACATTTGGCGGGCACTGCACCTGGCCGTATTCTCGCTACCCAGCTCCTTTCCGACACAGGGCCACCTCCAAAGCGACCACGAATAAATNTGCCTACAAGTACACCTCCTGTCGTTTCNCAGATACNCANTCAAACTCCACCTCNGCAAGGGCAGCAAGAAGACCCAGGCCANCCTATGCAAGACCCGCAGCCAACACANCTCCCAGACNCTCCGCCGTCCGACCATGAGCAAGTTGATAACCACCTGGATGANCCGGATCTTGCGCCAGGGCCANCNGTTGCTCCTACNCCNACTCTACATCGTCTTCGTGTCACAATGGAGGAGGTTGAAGACGACAACAGCGACTTTCAACCAGTTGGGCTTGGTATGATTGACGATGAAGACTTTGTGGGGCAGGGAGATGATGCCGATGAAGATATGGACTCGGATGGCGAGCTCTACANCTATTATGCCCCTATTGATGAGATGGNTGAGCAATTTGAGAGGGAAATGGCTGAGATAGGTANGNTCCCGCTTNCTTNGCATATTCTCCAGTCNTACTCATTTTCNTTAGCCGAGGAGTTGACAGAGGACGAGATTGCNTACCTTCGCCATTTTGCNTTGAAGATAGAATCACATATGACCGACAATACATTCGAAATGCTTNAATTTGCCTTCCCCGAGTCCCCATTTNAATCCTACAAGCTCACGAAAGCTCGCGCCGAATTCCTTTCTCANTTCAAACCCANTCCNTACGATTGCTGCATCTCNTCATGTTGCTGTTTTGTCGGCCCCCATGCCGACCTGGACCAATGTCCATACTGCAANGAGCCNCGCTANAACTCNAAGCACCAGCCTCGGAAGCGCTTCACNTATGTNCCCCTTATCCCAAGGCTCAAGGCCCTCTATGAGTCGCCCTCCGCCGATGTTGCCAGCAGCATGCNTTATCGAGCGGAGTTCAAACANGAAGACGGGATTATCCAGGATATTATGGACAGNTCCCATTATCGCAAGCTCAAAGANACGCACGTCTCCATCGATGGCCACCAGTTTCCCCACAAATANTTTGACGACCCTCACGACATNGCCCTTGGCTTTTCCACTGATGGGTTCTGCCCATTTCGGNGTCGGAAAAAAACCTGCTGGCCGCTTTTGGTCTACAACTACAATCTTCCACCCGAGATTCGCTTTTGGGCTCGACACATTTTGTGCATCGGTGTTATCCCAGGCCCCAAGAAACCAAAGGACTTCGACTCCTTTTTCTGGCCCGCTGTCGAGGAGTTTTTGCGGCTCGCTCGCGGTGTTCGATGCCTCGATCAACAAACACTGGAGCATTTCTGGCTCCGAGCGTATCTCATCATATGCTTTGGCGACATTCCTGCCATAAGCATGATAATGCGCATGAAAGGNCACAACGGACTCTCCCCATGCCGTATGTGTAAAATCATTGGACTTCGACCACCCAGCAGCAGCGCACCNGTNANCTATGTCCCTCTCGACCGTTCCAAGCATCCCANTGTCCGCACAAACCCCANTGCCATTTCCGTCTACNACCCGCATTCTCTCCCNCACCGTAGTCACGACGAATTCNTAGCGCAAGCCAGGGAGGTTCAGTTNGCGATCACTGCNGCAGAATCTGAACGGCTCGCTAAAGAGTACGGAATCAAGGGACTTCCCATNCTTTCCACCCTCTCGTCTCTTTCCTTCCCCACCTCATTTCCTTACGACTTCATGCACCTTATTTTNGAGAATGTGATGAAGAATCTGATTCTTCTGTGGACNGGTGATTTTAAAGGGCTCGACGAGGGAACTGGGAGTTACGTTGNTGCGNNNNGCNNGTCTGGGANGNNNTNNGAAANNCGCNNANCANACTTCCGGGTNNNCAANNCNCAGNGTCTTTGCAGCACGAGCTCCAAATATCGCTGATGAGAAGTCGTCGATGACAGCAGATATGTGGTCTTTCTGGTTGCAGTACCTTGGCCCTGTCCTCCTCTCTCGGCGGTTTCACCGACAGGTTTACTACGATCACTTCATCCAATTTGTGAAGCTGGTCCAAATTTGTCTCCAATTCGAGCTCACTCGAGAGGATCTTCAGGTTCTCAAGGAGGGCTTTCCGAAATGGGTTCAGGAGTACGAGAAGTAAGTCCCCGCTATTTTTTTTTCCTGGCTACCATCTTCTCAAGTCAATTTACTCAGGCTCTACTACCAATACCAACCTGACCGGCTACCGCTCTGCCCGCTGACAATCCATGCTGTTCTGCACATT
>JAMZDL010000251.1:0-28381 GCA_027579765.1 Candolleomyces efflorescens
AAACATCAAAGCCTGTCGGCTTGATCTCAATCAACAGGTCTAAGTGGTCGAACTGGGTAGGAGCATCATCGAGGGTGCGGCCGGCTGAGCGCTGTAACGTTTCTCGAAAGTAGACCGACAGGTCCGGACGCCATTTCTTCTCGGCCTTGGATAATTTGTCAGGGTGATGAGCGGTTACGACCACGATGCAGTTGGAGAGGAGCCTTTGGAGGTGTTCTTTCTACGAACACAGTTCAATAGGAGGCAGAATATCAGAAGCGACATGAGACATACGATAGGCTTGTACATATGTTTTTCGTGGAAAGACTTCATTTCAGGGAGGTCTCCATAGCCAGGCTGCTTAGGCTTCACGCCAATCTCCGAGTCCCAGGTTGACCTATCTGTCTTGGTGGCTTTTGTGGGGACATCGAAAAACAACATGCTGTCCACAGCGGACGGGGGAGCATTCGTGTTGTCGGGGACAAAGGTCTCCAGGAATTGAGCGGAGGGCATCAGCCCAACATACTCTTCTCGGAGGTCGCGACCCATCTGAGTTTTAGCTTCCTCGAGAGGTGGAGCTGTCGAGCTCCTCGCTCTGCTGTTACTCTTCTTCTTTTGGGGAGTCTGTTCGAGCGACGATTGAACTTGTTCCATAGCGGGGGCAGAGGATTGAAAGATGACTTACTGAGCTTTGGCTTTATAAACCAATCGCTATCGATACTCGTTATCGATAGATTGTGCTGCTTCCAGAGGCCTCGTGGTCTGTACGACCGGGCTGTTGACGCGACGCGGAGGTTGAAGTGCAAGGACGAAGCACCCACAACATCAAACATTATGACGTTGATGCCTGCAACACCTCGTGGGATAGCTACCTGCCTAATCCAGCCCCTGCCGAAGCATGCCGAATTTTAGGAGCTCACTTGGTTCCGTTGAAGCTCTGTTCTGTTCTCAGTCTGAGGCCGTACCTCAACTATGACAGTATATTTCAATAAAAAATAGTGGTTGCACCTAATTATCTGTCCGCACATCTCGGTTGCACCTGAAAACGTGTCCGCGGACTCAGGTTCCACTCAGTTCCACCGGATTTAGGTTGCACTCTCTAGTCGCACTCTTCGGTCACACCGATCCTATCACATGTCACATGTGTGACGTGTGACACGCCCCGACATCCCGACAGCCCGACAAATGAGAAAAACTAGATTAGTCTTTCTTGAAATTGGCAGGACTACTGAAGTGGGCTGCATTAGTGTGGTAGATTTATTGATTTAAATTTTCTCAGAATGTCAGTAAATATGATGACTTGCATCCTGTTTGGAAGGCTCAAGGCGTTGTCAATTAAAGGAGTGGCGGGGGGCTCGGGAGGCTTTGATGGCAATGGCGAGGCTGAGGCTCAAATGCGCACGGCTCCGCCAGTTACACGGTGGCCCAAGACAGCCATTGAGAGTCTCGGATAAGATGATCTCTAATTCTGAAAGCTCATGAATGTAACATTGATTCCACAATTTTGTTGCCTTAGAACAGTGAAAAGAAGTTGAACTCCTTTTGTGGTACTAATCCCGCCGCCATACATCATATGCAGCCTGATAGAGACCTGTGTTGGTGTAGTTACATCCAAGGCATCTCTACACTATATGTCATTCCCTGTGAGCTATTCAAAGCCTTCCTAGCTGCAAGTTGAATATACCTCTTCAGCTCTTGAGCTGGGGCGGGACGACTCCGACGCTCAGTCCATATTTAGATGGCTCACGTAATCTGTATCCCGGCATCACCGGAAACTTGATGCAACCCAAGTTGAACCAGAGAGTGCGACTACTGACCTAAACCTAATATTTTTTGGCGATAACTAATGTCATACTCAACTCCAACGACAGGCCGAGATGTAGAAACTCATCGGTCTGGTAACGTTCATGCCCACCTCTCAATCAAAACCATGAACGCTTCGTGCTCAAACAACCTGTCATGGACTGTCCTAGCAAAGTCTTTCGTCTTCTTAAAATGACTACCGTCAAACATCAGGTGATAGTAGCCGGGTCTGGGCAGCAGTCGGTACGCTCTGAATCTCCTTACTAGTATTCTTCGCTCGCCTCGTTGAACCCATCACCCCTTTCGATATTCAAGGCGCTGTCCTTCCTCTGTCAAGCCTATGAGTGGTCGTGCAGCCCTCCGCTTATTTTGTGCACCAAAGGTACACGTGGAAGCATAGATGCCTGTATCATCCGAGTAGAAACGCTTGACGCTCTCGGAGGCCTTCTCTTGAGCCTGTAAGTCGTTCCGAGCCCTGGATTTCCACCATGGACTCCTCATGTTGACCGCGCGCTTTGTTTAAAGGAAAACCTGCATCTAGTAGTAGTGAATTCAGAATTAGCGCAAACTTCGTAAAGATAACTGCAAAATTCGCGCTCATAAATAAATATAATATTGACATACTGAAAAAAAGGACAGGAAGCTAACAAGAAGAACAATTGTGGTATGGAAGGAACCCACTCCCCGAGCTCAGGCTCCCCAAGAGCACCCTGCTCCTCTCAATCATCTCCTGTGTATCTTGCCCATCATCTTCTGGAATACTTGCTCCACCCGGCGACATCTTGAGCTTCTTTGCAATACTCCCAGAGGTCTGGTTGTATCCGGCGCCGTCGCCTTCACTCGCTGCGGCGTTTTGTTGTTGGCGCGTTACCGGTGTGAACGGGGTTGCGAACAGTGTCGGATCGACCTTTCTTGGGCTGCCTGATCGGACTCCATCCACCCGCATCCAATGAGTCCCTGAAGATCTCCTCGAGGGCATCATGCTGTTCCAGGTCGGATGCTGTGAATCGCCCAAACGCGACGGCGGCGTCAGGACTTTTGTCCATCAAGCTTTGGAGATGAAACGCCTTGAACAAGCTCAGCACAGTCTCGAGCCATTTCCCTAACGGTTTGTTGTCGAGAATTGCTATCCGAGAAAGGACGCTGCCACCGCTTAACAACAAGTTTTTCGCATTACCCCCAGTGAAATAATGGGAATTCTTCTGGTATCGGCTTTCTTCAAAATACTCCGAAATAAGGTCTTCAATGAGCGGGTCGCCAAGGATAACGGGGTTGAAGCTGAGGAGGATGTAGTAGAGCGCTATCCATAAGAATGACTGCTGATCGTCGGGTAAACCATGCGGTTTTTGAAGCGCCTTGTGTGCGAGAAGATTACATGACATGAACTTCCAGGTACCCTGACCATGAATTTTAACACCAACGGGCCCGAGGGGGAGGGGAGGGAAACTCACTACGCGGTCGTGCCGCCCTGCCTTGTGCTCAATTGTTGCTCCTTGGTTGTCTCTCACACGAATGGCAAGTTCCCAATCGATTAAGACACCGCGGCCGTTTTCGTCGATCATGATGTTGCCGTCACTGACATCGCGGTGCAGGAATCCGAGTGCATAGGCACCTTTATGAGCTAGACAAGCAGGCGAGCCATCCTGGTCAACAGATGGTCGACGTTGAAATACAGACTCTCACCTAAAAAGGCATCGAACAGCGCCTGGAGGAACCCTTTTGGGGTCTTGAAGTCTTCTAGGGACGTGGGGATGAGCTCTTCCAGTAGTCGATGATGCGTCCACTTGTCCAACACACTCGGCTTGGTGAGGACCCAAGGCTGCTTCGGACTGGTGAACGTTTGTGTCATCGTTTGGTGGTACCTCCCCGGCAGGTCCCCTCCAGCCAGCAGAGTGGGAACGTGCTCGACTTTGGCGTCGTTCAGGATCCGGAGAATATCAGACTCTCCCTCCGTTGTCTCTGCGTCCGTCCTCCACATATCTTTGAGAAATCGAACCTTCTCAGCCTCTGGGTCCCAAACGGCAGCGAACCGTGTGGATCGTCCAGTCAACGACCTGCAGTTAGAAAGGCAGCCCCAGACCAGCACTTTGCGTGGTGTTGCTGTGTCGAGGACTTCAACGATGTAAACAGGGCTTGCTTGCCTCCTCTTCGAAACGTGCGCCGCGAGCTTCTCTTTCGCAACATTTATCTCCTTGGCATCGGTTGCGAGTCGGACAGTGGAATCCATTCCCATTTCTTCTGGAGATAGAAAGTTGAATCGCCAAAGGAACTCCAGCAGAGGGCCGGGGTCGTTTCTGAAGTTGATAGGTTCAGTCACAACAACACCGGCCCTATCAGCGCGAATGATATAGGCGAAGGGGTCGTTGAAAAGGAAGAAGAACACGAAGTTACGCCACTGAAGATTTAGATGTCTTGTCAATGCAAGAACAACGTTATGTCGAGCCACTGCAGCTTCCGAGGTGGGCAGCATGAAAGAAGCGTCCTTGCCAAAAATTGACGCTTCGGAAGTCTCTACCCGGACTAACAGTTGTGCTTTCTCCAGCTGGGTTGGTAGACTCGAGTCTTCGCCCGACTCGCCGTCGCAGACCAATAGGTCCGGCCGCCACACCTCCTCAGCTTCTGAGAGCTGCTGAGGATGACGGGCGACGGTACAGCGGTATAGAACACGTTGAATCCTGTCTTTCTTGACGACAGCTGGTAAGTTCAAGGGACGAAAACTGATCGATGGTGCAAAGGTGACATACTAGAGAGTTGTAAATGCATTCTCCTCGAGCATTCATCGTTTCCTTCGCTTTTGACACAGACCCGGCACATTGGGTGTCGTCCGAAACCTCGTTGCAGTCCTTCGTATAATCTGCTGTAGTTGGAACATCGACGAAAAATGTGTGATCTTGCAGACATGCCGGCCTTTCTTCATCTCCCTCTCGGTAGGGGATGAACTCTGCAAGAAATAAGGGCATGGGCATCGGCCCAACGTATTCTCCTCGAAGGTCGCGCCCCATTCCGGTGAGACTATCGCTACGCACTTCTTTAGAGACGTCTGACTGGGTGCTCCACTCGATTGCATAGGTCACAGAGGCCCTGAGGACAGCACCAAGACAGCACGACACCGCCTGGAGGCGGCAATTTTCGGAAGGCCCCAGCTATGTGCTCAAGGCAAGAGTCAGGAACGAACCTGCAACCACACATGTGATGTCCACAGGTACGGTTGATCCGGTTCCAACTGGGGTTCGACAATCCAGATTCCAACACTGTCCAGACATACCGGTTGCATACCAGTCGGTTTGAAATACCAATTGAGGGGTGAACCGTAGGGCTACATGTCGGGTTTTGCGGGTTCTCCAAGCTACAAGTGCGTACGTACTACTAGGTCCTCTACCACCAAGAAGGCTACATTTTCAAGCAAGCACAAAGTCACGACGACTAATGAATGATACGTAGTATACGAATACGTTGATGACTAGAATAAGAATAAATCGTTCTGTCCATGACAGATGACCAGTCAGTGTCCTCTGAAATTTAAAGCGAATCGATAACCCGAAAGCGAAGTTCCCTATGCCATTCTCACTCAAATTTGATTCTGACTGTGACTTCGTCTCTCCCTGGCTCGACTTGTGCTCCTTGAGCTTCTCCTTGGCGTCATCGCGATCATCTCGTCACCGAAATCCACACTGCCACTCCTCTGTCGAGCATATATTGCCTGTTCCCGGTCTTCTTCTTGTGCACTGAAAGAATTTCCGTTATTTGCGCTCCAAATTGTGTCCAACTCGACCCTGTTCGTCATCGTTGTCGTGGTCTGATAAGTCGTGGTGTTGTCGTACTTGCCGCCCAGAGAGAATTCGGTGTTCGTTTTGTTGATGGTTGAAGACATCGTGTAGATTCCTTCATCTGCCGTTTGGTGCAGGTTGAGCATGAGCCGCGACATCATCGTTACCGAGAAACTGTTCATCGTGCAGGGAAGGGAGAGGGGCGGGGGACGGAGGGAAACGGCAATGTCAGTAATTATGCAGACTGGGGTATGCCACCGTAGGCAGCAGAAGAGAAAAAAGTACTGGCAACTCACCAACTAGCAAACGTCGACAAACTTCCCCTGAAGTATGGCTATGTACGCGTCAGAAGGGAAAGTCTTCATCAGCCATAGAGCCAAGCTGTGTAGAAAGGATAAATCTTACACCGCCGAACTGCGAAAGAAAACGGAGGAAAGAAGTCAGTTTCGACCGACGGTCGTGGCCAAGGAAACAACAGAAAACTCACATAGAACGTCAAGATGTTAGACAAGTTGCACAATGCCATGATGCTGGGAACCGGCATGTGGATAAGCGTGTTTTGACCGACCGATGGAGGGTAAGACTTACGCAAAATACATGCAGCCTATACGACGTGGAAGCGTTCGTGAATGTGTATTTGGTCAAGTGGGACAGAAAACTCACCATCACGAAGAATCAACGAGATCAGCGCAATGTTAATCCCTGTGATCCTCCGATCTCTTCTTTCCTTGAGCGTTTTCCATAGTGTGAGACTGAACAATATTGAATCGTAGACGAAGAGCGCTTCCCATGCCCCTGCTAAGCCTGTATTTCCAGGCAGATTGGATGAAGCGGACAAGTGAAGTTCGTAAGATTCCGTCGTCGTATCAGAAAAAATCGAAATTCAGTCCGGAAGACTTACGAATGGCACTACACAAGGGGAGTCGGACTCAATACCAATGGGAAAGAATCAACGAGGGAGTACGTACGATATTTTCTCCAACCCAGTATGGCATCCAGACGCTTCAGCGACTTTACTCTCTTGGCCGAACATGACATACTAGAAAAATATATCTTTCAGAGGGTTCATGAGTGGTGCTATGAGTGAGACGCACACAAGCAACTCCGGCGAGGACGACTCCACTGAGGAGCATGTACGCCATGATCGGTCGCGAGCGATTGTAGAGAGCGTAGATTCTGAGTGTCAGAAGGACTAGCGGGGAGCGCAGAGTATCAAATCAGTGCGTATGTCGGGGAGGAGAAAAGGGGAGTACGTACCACACACGAGGACCTGATTGACAATAAGTAGTATCTGGCGGTAAAGATTATAGTGCCGACAGCTATTGAACCAAATGCAATCCTCAGTCTCGAATTCGATTTCATATCCTTGACCGACGAACCTCTACAGGGTGGGGGAAAGGAGGCTGAGGTCAGAATGAGAAGGGCAAAAACGGAACCGACGCACTTCTTGCTGTAGCGTCGTAAATCCCAATACCGTCACTGAAAGGTTCGCAAGGAAAGCGAAATAACGATTCAAAAAGAACCAGTAGGCGCTATGCGACTTCTTCCGCTTCCATAGGTGCTCAATTTCAGGACCTATTAATAGGTAGACGCCTTTCAGCACACCATGTGGGTCAGACAGGAGGCAACTTACGAAGGGTCAAGAGATGGTCGAAGTATAGAATAGCTAACGACCAAAACGAAGGTCAGACGACAATGTCCGGGGAGACGGAGGTCACAGAACACTCACAGACGCCGACGACATGCATGTAATCGTGCACCTGACTGTCCCGGACCCATCAGGATCTGCATGGGTGAGCGATTTGAATAGAATACTCACATTTGACGCGCGATGCTTTCCGGGGTCTGGGTGTACAGGTCATCCATCCTTCCCACTCAAACCAACCTCCGCACAATTCCCTACAGCAAAGGTTGGACGAAACCAAGAGGGGGAACGATATGCAATTGTGAGCGACGTGCACTCTCTGCCGCGCTAATGACAGTGACGTGCTTCGCTATAGCAGTAGTGGTAAGTGAGTCGTCATGAAGGGAAAAGGTCAGAAGCAAAGCAATCGCAATTCCAGGGACAGAATGAGAAGAAGAGAAAGAGAACAATCAATTGATGATGGGAGCTCCGAGACTAATGGGTTATTGGCTGCAATGCACGTTGCAATTGGCTGCTTCGGACCCTTTTCCTGCTCCTCCTTCGTGTGCAATCGGCAAGTCAATGTCAGCGCGCCTGACGAGAGCACGGCATCAGGATCTTGATAGCCACAGCCAGGCCTCGGCAGGCGTTTTCTCTGCGAAATCAAACCCGTGTCCGCTCAGACCCAAAGGTTATCGCTGAGAGCAGCCGCCAAGCGCGCGGCAAGATAAGGCGAGAAGCATAAACGGTAAGTTAGGTATGTACGCAGTCCTTAACGGAATCACTTCATGTCATAAGTTGTAGTGGTGAGTAGGTAATTTCAAGCCCACCGAAGTTCGCTCCGATTGAAATATGCCCAGAAAGAGAACAAGAGAATAAGTAGGTCTAGGCTATCTACCTCTTCCCGGTGAACAGTTCTCCCCGGATTCCGCTTTTGTCAAGTCTGATGGTGGCAACGGCTCCCGATGGCGAGTACCGCATTTAGACCTCAAGCTGATGGTTTACGCACAATCCAGAGCAGTCTGCGCCCCCAGTGAGTCGTTTCATACAGGTCCAACGGCAACACTTTGAAATTCGAACCTGCCTCGCCGACCTATGTCTTTAAGCATCCTTACAAAACCATCTTTTATGCACCAGGGCTAACCTCAGCTCATGGGCGACTATCATGATCACAGAATCAAGAGTACCGTGATAGAAAAAGTGGGTATGATCGCCGAGGGAGGTATACTGAGGTACACATGTTAGAGAGGTAAGAACGCACCGCTATTCATAGACCTTCCGGAACCTCGCCTTGCTCACTCCATCGCTCATTACCACCACCTCTCGTTGTAGCCGATACCCTTTCCTCCTTGGCAACCACACACTCCAGGTGTACCAATACGCAATACCGATAATAGAGACAGCAAAACCTCCCACCGGGTGAGCCTGCGAGATGAGTCAATATGAGTGAGCATTGTGGATGTTAAGGATAAATGAGATGCGGACAAGACATAGCCCAAATCAATTAGGTCGAGCGCTTGATCGATAACGAAAGAACGAAAGAATCGGACAGTCTAATGAACCAGGTGTACACTCACCCAATAGGGAAGCTGACGGTACGTTCGTGAGCCCGAGACAGGTGGTATGAAGGGGACAATAAGGAGGAACAAATTTGACGCCAGAAAAATCCCAATCAGCGCTTTAGGTGCGCGGAAAGGTGGCTCCCAACGTATAGCTTCTGCGTTCCATAGTGACCACTTGCTGCTGTAATACAGCAAAAACAACCCCAACGCCACGAAAAAGTTGATCAGTGTCAAACAATACGACGATACTAAATAGCCCGTTAACGTTGACCGAGTCAAATTTGGTAGAAAGAGACAAACGCACGACTAATCATGAAAAGGTACGCGTCTCCCGGCGGGATGAGGAGAAGGAACGCACACGAAACCATATATTGGGTGAACAAGCCGGGGAACGGCGCTCCAAACGGCTTGTTGCTCGCAAAGAACTCGGAGTACGGCACAACGCCTTCGCGACCAAGTTCTTGAATCACTAAGCGCGATAAATTTCATGCTTTCGCTTCCATTTCGTTGTTGGGAACTTACCTCGTCCCTGTGAAAACTGCCCGGCAAGAAGATTTCCAAGCGTCGACAGAGCAATGAACGCGCTGAGGATCTATGCCGTGACAAATATCAGTTCTATCTAATCCCACAGAGCCCTGTCTTTACGTACCTTCTCCGTAGCAGGTCCAAAAAGGTTGCGAAAAAATAGAGCCCTGTAGATCCGTCAACTTTGAACATACATTGCGTTGGATAAGAATGGCAGTCGCTGACATTCCCCGGCCCAAACACGGAAGAAGAACAGACAAAGGAACTCACGCAACGATCCGGTTACTGCTCAAAATATCATTCTTCGAAACGACGGAGAAGTACGCCACGTTGATGAATAGGTAGACCAAGGTCACAGAGCCCATCGCGAGAGGTGCAGCTCTCTTAATCGTCCGTACAGGATCTCGGATTTCGGAGAGTGCGTAATTGGCGTTGGAGTACCCGATAAATGACCTAGTAAGAGTGTGATCAGGCGCTGGATGTGAATCCAAATTTCGACAAATCGACTTACCACATCACGTTGTACAGTCCACTCACAAACGCATTCGCACCCTTGCCACTCGAGCCCTCCCACAACTTTTCCCATCTAAAGTTATCAGGCACTTCGTAGCCTTCGCGGATCCGGAACCCTGGGAAGCCGACAAGGCAGAGGAGACCTGATAGTGATATGACAGATAGGACGATCAGCTTCCCTGCTCCGAGTGTATTTTGCAGACGTAGGCCCCATGGTGCTAAGCAGGTGCCATGCATGACAAGGATGAACGTTAGGCAGCTGAGAGCTGTGAAACGAGTGTGATAGAAGCTGGGAGCAATGGAGAGGGCGTGGAGCAGGTCTGGAAGCAGAGTTTAGAGTGAGAGTTTGGGTAAGCTAGCAACAGTACTCACATTCGCTGAAAACGACACTATTGGCCGCAGCAGTACCCTGACGTTACTCGTCAGATTTCCTGGACCCCTATTCACAGTGGAGAGAAAGCACGAACGGCTATGAGTCCGTACACCGTGTATACACACGTCGCAAGGAACCGAGGCCTTCGATAGATGAACTCGAGGTAGTTCTTCTCTCCTCCACTCCGAGGCAGCCCCTGCGGTTCGTCCCCTTTCGCGTTCAGAATCGAGACCTTCAATGAATAAAACAGTAGAAAACTTACAGTCCCAAGTTCCATATACACAGCGGTTCCGCAGGCTGCTATGAGGGCACCGATGATCCACATTATAAAAGCAACACCAACGCTGCCTGAAGAACGCAGGATGTTGCTAGGCGTTGCATAAATTCTGGCAGACTCTGTTACTCAAGTGCGTCTTTGCCTCATCGCAGACCTACAACGACGTACCCAGTCCCGATGACACGGTTGAAAATCAGGAATGCGGCACTGAGCAGACCTTTGCGACCGTCAGCTCAGTTTGCTTTGCTTTTGTCAGTTCGCTTTGAATGCACGTACCAAGAGTCCTCTTCGATTTAGGTACGTTGTCAAACCTTTCTCCAGCGTTACCCTGGCTCGATACCGAGCTTCGGTCCTCGTCAGCTCTATCCACCGCAATAATCGACTCATATTGCTGGTTCGAATGGCCCAACAAAGGTGCATCTTCAGCTATCGCTCCCGGTCGTTGCTGTGAGCCATCTCTAGAGCTTGACATATATCCCAGAAAGACTTTCTAGGCTGTGGTGCAGCGGTGGTGGACAGGAGCAAGCTCAAGACCGCCTGACCTTCGGGCTCAAGCTTCGGTACCGGAACCCTAACCTCAACATCAATCCCGACATACCTTGATCCGGTTGGCTCGGGGCCGTCGGGGCGACGGAATATCAATGGATGCAGCTTGAAGTATTCAAGTCTCGGTATGCATATCGTCCTTCGCGAGTCCCTCAACTCCCCTAGTATAACGTCTCCGTCTCACCGCTAATAAGTTCCTGATAGGTTCACATCGCCCAATTCCAGGGTTACGGTGAGCCTCTCCCCCGAATCTCCCTGCAAATACTCCGCGGGCGAGAAGTGCGGATGGTGACAGATACTCCGATACTAGGCCCTTCGATTCGACACTGAGGATTCTGTATTCTGAACTGATTGATACATCGGAGAAACCCTAGGTCGGTCCACATTCATTCATTCATTCATTCAAAACAGAGATCGTCGACTTTGCTCAATGCGTCCGATGGATGAGCGCATTGGCACCCAAGCAGCGTTAACCACGATGGGAAGATGAACCCAATCATCTAGAGGAAACTTCTATGCTGAGGATGTCACTATGCAGTACTTGAGAGAGCTTTCCAGTGCTATCAAGTGCGAGTCTGGCAGCCGCTTGCCCGGGCCAGAGTCTAGATAGTACCTTCGAAAGTCACTCTAAGCTCAGGTAGCAGTGAAACGCAACTCAATTAGTCTTTTCAAACTGACGCCGTATTTAACTTAGGCTCACGGCAGGCTGTGCGCGACGAAAAACGGCTGAGCGTAAGAGGGTACAAGGCCTAGGTTCTCGACGACGATGCAAGTTCATTCTAACCTGCTGCGTTCCTTTTATAGACGGAGAGCGGCACCCTTCACCACCTGAACGAGCTTATGCAGGGTCGACCAGACGCCCGACCCTTATCTTGACGCTGGGAGGCGTCTATTTCCGTCTCCCGCGAACGGTGACGCGACGCCTGGAACTCTCCTCCCAAGACCATCCGAGATCCACGCAAACTTGTCCCAAAACTTCTTTTGGGGAACAAATTTGATGACGCCAGATTCGCCACTTCTCGGAGCATCGAAGAATGTGCAAAGAAGATTGCACAGAAGTTCAGAAACGGCATCATCCGATACTCAAACGTTCGCCCAGAGCGAGAATCGTTCGCCGTGGCTCGGACAATGCATCGGTAAGGAGTCCACGGCGGTTCGCAGACATCGTTCAAGCTCCTCGATTGGTGCTATACTACTACAAATGTTTGTTTATCTTCTTGTCGAAATTTCTCCTCCTCGAATAGCGTTACACCTGGTCGAATAAAGATATACATCCTCGGTGGAGCATCTAGACGGTACCAGAGGCAGAGATCTGGATCGTCTTGCTGACCTTTCCAGAGGCTGAGCCGTAACTCTCGATCTTCTTCACGACATCGAGACCTTCAACAACCTCGCCTGCAAGCGGAGATCACAAATGATCAGAAAAAGCAGTGCATACGTCATGATCGGATAAACGTACCAAAGACGACGTGCTTGCCATCCAACCAGGAGGTGACGACGGTGGTGACGAAGAACTGGGAGCCGTTGGTGTTGGGGCCAGCGTTGGCCATGGAAAGGAGACCAGGCTTGGAGTGCTTGAGCTGGAAGTTCTCATCTACGAGTCTCACGTTGAGATCGATAGTATAGCTATCGAGATAGGACAAAGAGGGACCCACCAGCGAAGCGTTCACCGTAGATGCTCTTGCCACCAGTGCCGTTGTGCCTGGTGAAGTCACCACCCTGAAGCATGAATTGAGGGATGACACGATGGAAGCCCGATCCAGCGTATCCGTAACCGTTCTGGCCGGTGGCGAGCTCACGGAAGTTGCGAGCGGTTTTGGGCACGACATCGTCGTAAAGCTTGAAGACGATGCGGCCAGAGGGCTTGCCTTCGATGGCGATGTCGAACTGAAAAAAAAAGGGCGTTAGATATTACGGTCGCGGTCGATTAGGCTGATACTCACGTATACGTTGGACATGGCTGCGGCGACGATATCGAGCGCAAGATCAGCGGGCGTCGGGCGGTGGATCGAGAAATATGGGCCGTACCTGGTTGGGGAGAGGTGGTGTTGGTAGAGAAAAGGGGGCCATGCTTAGCAAATGTTCTTATAGGTATGCGCTCGGCCGTTTCCGAGCCAATGTTAGAGAGGCGATCATGCGAAAGATGTGATATTATGCAATTGGTGTGCCCCATAAACATCTCATCTTCGAGACATCGCCGGCGCTGTCGTCTATCTAGACAAGTACAACCCTCATAATCGAGGTAGAAACCCCAGAACTGCGGTGGTATGAACGCCACCTGAACTGCATTTGCTGTGATACGTGTGATAACCCTCAATCTCTGTCGATTTTTGCCTTTCACCCCCATGTGTCGAACGCCTAAACGGAATGGTGTTCAGATCTCCCGAGTTGACAGATTTCGGGCGTTTCCAGTGGGGCGAGGTCTGGCGAGGTGGGAGTGATTAGATTGCGGATTAGATATGACGTCACCACCAGCACCCCAGGACCAAGTCCGCACAACAGAGTTGGAGGATAGCTACAAACGTACTACATAGTAGTTGAAACTTGCCTCTCACATTCATATGCAAGAACAAGGGTGCTGACGAAACAACATGGAACCAAGATTAGAACGAGGGTTACTGTTGTGAACAAGGTTCAATTCCGACGGTTATAATCGAGAGTCTTGGCACCTGTTGCTTTTCGCTTTCTCTCTCTTCCTGGTGGCCGATCTACGCAGCAAGATGGTTCTATGTGCCCACCACGCTCCTTGTACGTAGTTGGCCGTGTCTCCAAGGACTATCCAGGAACGCTCAGGATGACCCGGCATCGGAGGGAAGGGTGTAACGAGTCACCGTTTGGGGGAGTTGAGGGGAGTGATACATACGGTGCATGACAGGAGATGTGCATATGGGAGCGGACGACTCATCATTCAATAGATTCCGTGAGCTTGGACGGATGGGCCAGGTACTTGCAAATTCACCTTCCTTACTTAACGAATAAGGCTATTTAACTCGGAGGACTATCGAATGAGGGTTCTAGACAACTCACAACTTCGCCTGAGTCGGCGCTTCGAGCTGTGACGATCACTCGTGTGGTGAAGGAAACGATGCAGCGCGGAGAAAGAAGGGGTCACTTCAAAGGGCGGCGTATATAAAGTTCTAGCTAATGCTGCATTCATCCGAGCTCAAGGATAACGTCTTTTTCATCCCACTTAGCGGAGCGTTGGCGGTCTTTCGAGGCAGTCGGTGCGTATGAGTCAGATGGTGTGCTAACTCCATCACATATTCCTCGTCCTCACTCAATATCATATCAAATTGACCGATCTCGACGGACTTCACTCCCTCGAGTCTCTCCCGCTTACCTCTGTGGTCAATCCTCGGTGGACCGCTGTGATAACGGATGGGACAACGTTGAAACAGAAGGCATCCGGTGCGTTAATCATCAAAATAATCCATTCAAACTGAACTAAAAAAACAATCGTAAATCACAAAGTCTCGGTCTCGGTGGGGTACATCTCACCAAAAAAAGAACACCAACGGTCATTCGCGGGTAGTAGCATCGAGGCGCTCAGTAGGCGGATACCCCCTACAAAGTTAAAGCGCCCACAATAGCTTACATCCAGAGATGGAACTTTGAGGAGATTGAAGAATATGCGCGGGAGCATGCTGACAGCGCGCTGCAGCATGATCATGAAAAGGGATTCGAAGAGCAGCAACAGAATAGCGCTGACGACGTTATAGCGTGATTGGCAGAATATACCCGAGGATGACTTATTCTGGGGGTGGAACTGAAATGAGAAGGAGCATGACCTCGAGGGTCCGATAAGTGGAAAGGCGGACGAGGATGAGGATATGGATTGGTCTTGATGTGATGCGATGCGAGGCCCCTGGTTTGAATTGCTTATATTTTGCACTCAATGTTCCTCTTCGTCGAAGATTCGTGGGCCGAGGGATAACTTCAGGGATAACTTGGAGTGTTATTCATTTAATTGAACCATACTTGAGTATAGATAGGCACGCGGGTCCTCTGCATCAACTTGACGAACCTCGGCGTCGGATTCAAAGGTACGAGCGGGTGGCGCATTTGATCGGAGATCAATGCGACCGGCGGCGTCCACGCCATGTCGGGCTTTGCGTCTGGTGTCGTTGCGAGCGTAACCCGGCAGCCTGAGGTTGCTCCCGCTGAGATCTCTCCAGTGAGTCGGTTTCTTAGCGGGCCGTAGTAGCACAAGGGGAATGAGCGATAGATAGGATAGATACATAGATATTCTATGATACACCCGATGGGAAAACCAATCGGTTCCGGTATGAAGATGATGAACAATGACGAAAGGAAGCCACGAGCCACAGATTCTCGCTGGTATACCGCAAAACAGTGTCTAGATAGGAAGGGGCCGGCTTGCGCCAGCATGCGAAGGTCGAAGTTTGTTGTTGATGGGGAAGACGAGTTGCATCGAATCGCGAGGCGTAGAGAGGTTTTGGAGTGGCCCTACAAGTCCAACGTCAACGTCTGCAATCCTATTTACCGACATGAAATCATAGCAACTTACAATCTAGCTCTGGACTTGGAGGATGTCTTCCTGCTTGATTACGTGCAGCTGTTGAGCATGCGGCATCCCTGTGGGTCGGCTTCACGAGCAACGATCTCTGCGGGCACTGCGACTGGGACAGGAGAGGACGCTACCAAGGTAGCGACTGGAGAGAGTAGTGAGTATTATTCCTACAATGAATGTAGGGGAGTACTAACAGAAGAGAGCGACGACAGTGGTGAAAGCAGCGGAGAATTGCATATTGGATGAATTGAAGAGTGGGTAGGGAGTGTGGCTTTGATAAACCTTGAGATTGAGATGCGTTGAGAGGACTAGTGGGAGTGCTGCAAACTGTACTGTTGTAACTATACTTTCCATGCATGTTTTATACGCTTCGCCTGTGTGATATGACTAGCCGGCACAAAGGTCGACCCCAACACGGTATTTTGTGATTCAATTTGAATTGAAGTTGAGAAATTACATTCAGTTTGCCCAAGATTCCAGTCAGGGTGGCGACCCGGACGCTGTAGCTTTGGATGCTGACAGCAATACCTCTGCCAACCGCAATAGCCTATGATTCCACGCAAATGATAGCATATATTTCACTGGGAAAATCAGTGAAGACGCATAAGTGGGCATCCCAAAGCGGAGCTCACCTTGTCTCTTCCCATGAGGGTGTTCGTCAAACGAACATCCCGATATGGCAGGACGCAAACCAAATATTTCCGATTTCCGGGGTCATTGCCACTGTTCGTAGACAGTAATGTGCTCTGTGCACGCTACCAAGCGACGATTTGTGTGAGCATGCACTCTATGGCTGAGATGAGCCAGAATTTGCGCAGCCAACGTTACGAAGTTTGCGCTAATTCTGAGCTCACTACTACTAAATGCAGGTTTTCCTTTGAACAAAGCGCGCGGTCAGCATGAGGCATCGCTTCCATCGACGTGATACTTGATGGAAGAAGAAACTCTGGCTAGCAACGGCTAACTCCGCCGCTAAGAGGGAGCGAGGAGACGGCTGTACTCAAGAGTCTGGGTGAGGGATTCGAAGCATGAGGCTGTTCGCTGCTCATCCACAACTTGGTCCCCTTCCGCTCTGTCCGCTCCCCTTCTCAGAAACTGTCATTGAAATTATGGGTCGGTCTTATTGCTCCACTGTCATAGTTCGACTGTTTGCATGCACAGGTGGCACGCGCCGGGGATTACTCCGGCGTCACCGCGTCACCCTGGTGTCTATGGCTGACTGGATGGCCCAACCTTGGGACAAGTCAGATACAAAATGGCCTGTCGAGGACTCGAGAGAGGGTTTCATGGTAGAGATCCAGGGCTCGGAATTGGCTCGGAACGACTTAAAAGCTCAAGAGAAGGCCTCTGAGAGCGTTAAGCCTTTCTACTCGGAAAATACAGGCATCTAAGCTTGCTTGGTGCACAAAAAAAGCGGAGGGCTGCACGACCACCGCTAGGCTTGACAGATGGAGGACAGCGCCTTGAATATCGAAAGGGGTGATGGGTTCAACGAGTAGTCATTTTAAGAAGACGAAACGCTTTCCTAGGAAAGTCACCCATGACAGGTTGTTTGAGCGCGAAGCGTTCACGGGGTTTTGATTGAGAGCAAATTGAGAGGTAAACATCTCGGCCTGCCGTTGGAGTTGAGGTACGCCCTCAGACTGAGAACAGAGCTCCAAAATTATGGAGTCACAGGATTCTGCTCTCGCCCTTCAACAGTCTGGCAGCAACCATACTGACTCGCTGCTACTAGAGACGTCTTCGGCCGGAATTCGGCACGCTTCGGCAGGGGATCACACGCTGGATTAGGCAGGTAGCTATCCCACGAAGTGTTGCAGGCATCAACGTCATAATGTTTGATGTTGTGGGTGCTTCGTCCTTGCACTTCAACCTCCGCGTCGCGTCAACAGCCCGGTCGTACAGAACACGAGGCCTCTGGAAGCAGCACAATCTATCGATAACGATTGGTTTATAAAGCCGAAGCTCAGTAAGTCATCTTTAAATCCTCTGCCCCCACTATGGAACAAGTTCAATCGTCTCTCGAACAGACTCCCCAAAAAAAGAAGAGTAACAGCAGAGCGAGGAGCTCGACAGCTCCACCTCTCGAGGAAGCCAAAACTCAGATGGGTCGCGACCTCCGAGAAGAGTATGTTGGGCTGATGCCCTCCGCTCAATTCCTGGAGACCTTTGTCCCCGACAACACGAATGCTCCCCCGTCCGCTGTGGACAGTATGTTGTTTTCAGATGTCCCCACAAAAGCCACCAAGACAGACAGGTCAACCTGGGACTCGGAGATTGGCGTGGAGCCTAAGCAGCCTGGCTATGGAAACCTCCCTGAAACGAAGCCTTTCCACGAAAAACATATGTACAAGCCTATCGTATGTCTTATGTCGCTTCTGATATTCTGCCACCTATTGAACTGTGTTCGTAGAAAGAACACCTCCAAAGGCTCCTCTCAAACTGCATCGTTGTCGTAACCGCTCATCACCATGACAAATTATCCAAGGCCGAGAAGAAATGGCGTCCGGACCTGTCGGTCTACTTTCGAGAAATGTTACAGCGCTCAGCCGGTCCCACCCTCGATGATGCTCCTACCCAGTTCGACCACTTAGACCTGTTGATTGAGATCAAGCCGACAGGCTTTGATGTTTTTGGATGCAAGTCCTCCTTTTTCGTGGGAGGTAAGGAGGCCGAAGACGTTCGAGGACAGATTGCCCTCGCGTTGACGGAGCAGATGACCCGCCAGTGGCGTACCTTTGCATTCTTCGTCCTCATCGCCGACCCCCTCGTTTATCTCATTCGCGCCGACAGATCAGGCATCATTGTCAGTGAAGGCATTAACATCAGGGTCAAACCCCAGGACTTTGTGACGTTCCTTCAGCGGTACAACGCTCTGTCCGCTGAACAGCGCGGGGTGGATACCACGGTCCGGCCTGCCACCCTCGAAGAAACCGAGCTCGCAAAACAGAAACTCTTACCTCATGTCCCAGAGAACCAGCGAGGCCGTCCCGTTTTCGTCGTCGAGGTTCCCGACACACCGAGGCCACGTGAGGTTCTGGTTTGGGGCCCCCTCTACGACGCCGAGTCTTTGACCGGACGATGCACACGAGTTTTCCCCGCCTGGGATGGGGAGGCCGGGCGGGTCCGATTTCTGAAGGATGTGTGGAGAACCGATACGGAGGGGATGGAGAAGGAGTCGGACATCCTTCGTACTCTGAACGAAGCCGGTGTAGAGCACGTCCCTGCTCTCGTGGCCGGAGACGATGTACCAGGGACGTACCACAAAACGGTGACGCACACGTATACGAACCCTACCCCCGCCTGGGTTACCAGCAAGCCGGACGCACTAGATATGCGAACGCACCATCGGCTGCTGGAGAACTTCATACCTACGCTCCTTGAAGACTATGAAACTCCAAAGCAGTTCCTACAAGTGTTATTCGATGGTTTCTCAGGTCAGTGTCTGTATCACGATGTCTACGTTCTTGAACTGATCAGTGGATCCATTCTCGCAGCCCATAGGGACGCTTACGCGCTTGGGTTCTTGCACCGCGATATCAGTGACAACAACATCATGATCGACGAGAAGGGAAGAGGTGTTCTGATTGACTGGGAGCTTGCCATCCGAGTGAAGGACAAAAACGGGACACCAATCGAAAACAAGGCAAGGCAGCGCTATCGTACAGTGAGCTGTCCTCCTGCTCTTCTCTGGTCGTTGGTCTCAAATAAGGTATCTAGGGTACTTGGGCGTTCATGTCATGCAATCTTCTTGAACCGAAGCAACTCCGAAACCCGCATAGTTTGGCTGACGATCAACAGTCATTCTTATGGATAGGACTCTACTACATTCTCCTCAGCTTCAATCCCACTATCCCTGGCAACCCGTCTATCGAATACCTTATCTCAACCATCTTCGAAGAGAACTCATATGATAGCAATTCGCGTAACTTTAATGGGGGTCTTGGAAAAGCGAAGGTTGTCGGAGGTACACATCTCGTCTGTGGGCTGGCAGTCCTTCACAACAAGCCGATGGCGGATTGGTTCACGAGGACCTTGGATGTGTTCGCTCTTGACAAGCTCTACCGCGATCTAAAGGCCCGGGGGCGCATATCACAACTCGCAGAGTCCCAGCCCGATCTGGAAAAGCATGATGCCCTCGAGGAGATCTTCAGGGACTCATTGGATGCGGGTGGATGGAGTCCGACCAGGGAGCCCAAGAAAGGTCGATCTGACACGGTTCGCAACCCTCTTCACACCGGTAACGCGACCACAACGAAACGCCGGAGCGATGAAAGCGACGGCCCCGGATACAGCCAAGCCTCTGGGAGTATTGCAAAGAAGGTCAAGATGTCGCCAGGCGAAGCAAGTATTCCAGAAGCTGATGGGGAGGATGAACAGGAGTGTGACGGAGAAGATGGTCAAGAGGACGGGGGTGCTCTTGGAGAGCCTGAGCTCGGGGCGCGGGTTCCTTCTCCGTAAAGCGGAGCTTCGTCCTCAAAGTCTGCTTCATCTATACCGCAATTGTTCTTCGCGTTACCCTCTTCTCCTATGTTTTTCAACATGTCAATATCATATTTCCCGAAGATGAATCTCACCTCGTTTATCTGATGTAGATCCACAAACCTTGGCCCTTCTTACCACATCCGTCTCCGAACAACGTGGCTCGATGACTTATTCGATCGAGCGGTTTGGGCATTCTCGCGTCGAAAAGATCAGCATGAGGTCAATAAGTAGAGGTAGTGAAGGCTTGCATAGCTATAAAATGTAGTCATGCGTCAACTCTCCTTCTCTCACTCAACACCGTGTTCTGTCCGACGGCTTTGGTTCGCCGAGTCTCTTGTGAATTTCGTGAGGGTGCACGGCCTCGTCCGAGTCGTGATCACTCGGAAGTCTCGCCTTCTTTTCATGTCACCTTCACCTCTGTTTCAAATAATTTTCATTGGGACGATGATACGCGCTGGTGAATAGCCGTTGCAGCGTGTGGAGATCAAATTTGATGATGTTGACGGCTGCAGCTTGCGTGTGGTGGCTCTGTGTCAACCTCGGAGCAACCCTGACATGGGGCGCGAGCTTCGAAGAGAGTACGTTGGGCCAATGCCCATCCCCTTGTTTCTTACAGAATTCGTCCCCAACCGAACAACAGGTGAAGAACGGCCGGTATACTTGCAAGACAACACCTTTTTCGTCGACGTTCCAAGGCGAGCAGATTGCATGGTGGACTCGAACGATGCGCCGGAAGACACACAATGTGCTCACTCAGACGCGAAGGAAACAGCGAAAACTCGAGAAAAATGCCTGTACAACTGTCTAGTAGGTCACCGTCACAGTGTCTATCAGTTTGCATCGCTGGAAACTTACCAGTGGCCTAGAGAGGCAGGTTTCAACGTGTTCTCCCCCACTGTACCGTCGCCATAGGTAGCCGTCAATTACAGCAGCTCTCAGAAGCTGAGCAGGACTGGCAGCCGGAAATATTAGTCTGCGACGGTGGATCAGGCAAAGACTCTAGTCCTCCAACCAACTTGAAGCTAGAAGAAGCACAATTGTTAATTCAGGTCGAGACTTCCGAGGCGTCAGTGTTCGGGAAAGGTTCATCTTTCATGTTGAACACTTCGGAAGCTGCAGCTGCCCGACGTGGCATTGTTCTTGCCTTGACGAAGCAATTGAACTGCCAGTGGCGTAACTTTGCGTTCTTCCTGCTTGTCAACGACCCCGTCGCCTATATCGTTCGCGCTGATAGGGCTGGGGTAATTGTGACTGAACCTATCAACTTCAGAAACGAGCCCGGCCCTCTGCTCGAGTTCCTTTGGCGTTTCAACTTCTTATCCCCAGAGGAACGTGGAATGGATCCTACTGTTCGCCCCGCGACCGATCCGGAGGATATCAACATTGCCAAAGAGAAACTTGCGGCACATGTCTCGACGGGGATGCATGCCAGTCCCGTTTACATAGTTGAAGTTTCCGATACAACGACACCACGCAACGTCCTGGTCTGGGGCTGCCTTTCGAGCTGCAAGTCTTTGACTGGACGGTCCACCCGATTTGCTGCTGTCTGGGACCCAGAGGCTGAGAAGGTTCGATTTCTCAAAGATATGTGGAGGACGGATGCAGAGACAAGGGAGGGAGAGTCTGATATTCTCCGGATCCTGAACGACGCGAAAGTCGAGCACGTTCCTACTCTCTTGGCTGGAGGGGACGTCCTGGGAAGATACCACCAAACGATGACGCAAACGTTCACCAGTCCGAAGCAGCCTTGGGTCCGCACCCAGCCGGGCGTGTTGGAGAAGTGGACCCATCATCGACTGCTGGAAGAGTTCATCCCCACGCTTCTAGAAGACTTCAAGACTCCAAAAGGGTTCCTCCAGGCGCTGTTCGATGCCTTTTTAGGTGAGTGTCTGTGCTGCAACGTCGACCATATGTTGACCAGGCAGGTTCACCTGCTTGAATAGCTCACAAAGGTGCCTATGCACTCGGGTTCCTTCACCGCGATGTCAGTGACGGCAACATCATGATAGACGAAAACGGGCGCGGTGTCTTAATCGATTGGGAACTCGCCATTCGTGTGAGAGACAACCGAGGAGCATCAATTGAGAACAAGTCAGGGCAGCACGACCGCGTAGTGAGTTTGCCTCCTCTCCCCTCGGACTCGTTCGTGTTAAGATTCATGTTCAGGGTACCTGGAAGTTTATTTCATTTAATCTTCTCCAACAGAAAGAACTCCGAAAACCTCATGGTGTTCCCGACGACCAGCAGTCATTCTTATGGATAGCGCTCTACTACATCCTCCTCAGCTTCAACCCGGTTATTCCTGGCAACCCATCCGTGGAAACCCTTATCACAAAACTCTTCGAACGGAGCGACTATGACAAGAATTTGCAATGCTTTACTGGGGGACAGGACAAAGGTCTCCTGTTAACCGGTCTCAGTGCCCTTCCTGGGATGGCAATCCCCAACAACGAACCGTTAGAGAAATGGCTCAAGACTGCGCTGAGCTTGTTCCATGTGTTTCATCTCCAAAGCGTCATGGACAGAACTTCTGGCGCCCGCGTCGAGTGGGGGGGATTCACAGCATCCGATTTGGAACAGCATGATGCCCTCGAACGGATCTTCAGGGACTCGTTGGATGCGGGTGGATGGAGTCCGACCAGGGAGCCCAAGAAAGGTCGATCTGACACTGTTTGAAACCCCTTTCACAGCGGTAACGCGACCAAAACAAAACGCCGGAGCTATGAAATAATGAAAGCGCTGGCGCCGGATACAGCCAGGCCTCTGGGAGTATTGCAAAGAAGCTCAAGATGTTGCCGGGTGAAGCAAGTATTCCAGAAATTGATGGTGAAGATCCGCAGGAGTGTCACGGAGTTCTTCATGTTAGCCTCCTCCCCTATGGCTTTCAACATATCAATTTTATATATACGGGAGATAAATCTCACTTTCTTTTTATCTGATCGTGATCCACAAGCATCGGCCTTGGTGCTGGCATACTTCTTATCACGTCCGCCTCACTCAGTACCGTTCTGTCTGCCGCCTTTGGCTGTCTCTTCTGCATTCTGGTTCCTTCGAAATCGAACCCTAACAAGCGAACCAAGGACGGGAAGCGCGTTTGAGGCGACGTTGTCAGCTTGTAGTCTGTGAAGGTACACAGCCTCGTCGTGGTCACGAAGGCTTACCTTCTTTCTACTGCACCTTGAGCTTTGCTTCAGAAATTCTTCATTCGGCGACGATGACAGCCTTTGGTAGCGGATACTCATCGTAGATATCTTCCAGCTGGTGAGGGATACATATGACATAAGTAGCCGTGTCGACTGGGGTTGCAGCGTGTGGAGATCCGAGTCAAATTTGATGATGTCGATGAGTGCTCGCCATCACAATGCAGTCTGCAGCCTCCGCGGTACTGTGTCAACGCAACCCTGACATGGTACGCGACCTTCAAAAAGAGTACGTTGGGCCAATGCCCATGCCCTTTTTTCTTGCAGAATTCGTCCCCGATCGAGCAACAGGTCAAGAACGGCCGGTATACTTGCAAGACAGCACCTTTTTCGTCGACGTGCCAAGGCGAGCAGATTGCATGTTGGACTCGAACAATGCGCCGGAAGACACGCAATGTGCTCGCTCAGACGCGAAGGAAACAGCGAAACGTCGAGAAAAATGCCTGTACGACTGTCTAGTAGGTCACCGTCACAGTGTCTATTTGCATCGCTAGAAACTTACCAGTAGCCTAGCAAGGCAAATTTCAAAGTGTTCTCCCCCGCTGTACCGTCGCCATAGGCAGCCGTCACTTACAGCAGCTCTCAGAAGCCGAGCAGGATTGGCAGCCGGACATATTGGTCTGCGACGGTGGTTTGGACGAAGACTCTAGTCCTCCAACCAAGCTAGAAGCAACACAACTGTTCATTCGGGTCGAGACTTCCGAGGCGTCAGTGTTCGGGAAAGATTCCTCTTTCATGTTGAACACTTCAGAAGCTGCAGCTGCTCGACGTGGTATTGTTCTTGCCTTGACGAAGCAACTGAACTGCCAGTGGCGTAACTTTGCGTTCTTCCTGCTTGTCAACGACCCCGTCGCCTATATCGTTCGCGCTGATAGGGCTGGGGTAATTGTGACTGAACCTATCAACTTCAGAAACGAGCCTGGTCCTCTGCTCGAGTTCCTTTGGCGTTTCAACTTCTTATCCCCAGAAGAACGTGGAATGGATCCCACTGCTCGCCTCGCGACCGATCTGGAGGATATCGACATTGCCAAAGAGAAACTTGCGGCACACGTCTCGACGAGGGTGCAAGCCAGTCCCGTTTACATCGTTGAAGTTTCCGATACAACGACACCACGCAACGTCCTGGTCTGGGGCTGCCTTTCGAGCTGCAAGTCCTTGACTGGACGATCGACACGGGTCGCTGCCGTCTGGGACCCAGAGGCTGAGAAGGTCCGATTTCTCAAGGATGCGTGGAGGACGGATGCAGAGACCACGGAGGGAGAGTCGGACATCCTCCGGATCCTGAACGATGCGAAAGTCGAGCACGTTCCCACTCTCTTGGCTGGAGGCGACGTCCCGGGAAAATACCACCAAACGATGACACAGACCTTCACCAGTCCGATACAGCCTTGGGTCCTCACCAAGCCAGGTGTGTTGGACAAGTGGACCCATCATCGATTACTGGAAGAGTTCATCCCCACGCGTCTAGAAGACTTCAAGACCCCAAAAGGGTTCCTCCAGGCGCTGTTTGATGCCTTTTTGGGTGAGTGTCTGTATTGCAACGTCGATCATGTGTTGACCAGGCTGGTTTACCTGCTCGAATAGCTCATAAAGGTGCCTATGCACTCGGTTTCCTTCACCGCGATGTCAGTGACGGCAACATCATGATAGACGAAAACGGCTGCGGTGTCTTAATCGATTGGGAACTTGCCATTCGTGTGAGAGACAACCAAGGAGCACCAATTGAGCACAAGGCAGGGCGGCACGACCGCGTAGTGAGTTTCTCTCCTCTCCCTCTCGGGTCCGTTGGTGTTAAAATCCATGTTTAGGGTACCTGGAAGTTCATGTCATGTAATCTTCTCGCACAGAAGGAGCTTCGAAAACCGCATGGTTTACCCGACGATCAGCAGCCGTTCTTATGGATAGGTCTCTACTATATCCTCCTCAGCTTCAACCCCGTTATCCTTGGCAATCCATCAATTGAAGAACTTGTCGCGGAGATTTTCGAAGAAAGCCTATACCACAAAAATTTTCATTATTTCACTGGGGGTCGTTCGAAAAGATTGATTCTTGCCATGGAACATGTCATCTGTGAACTGGAAATCCCCAACAACAACCCGATGGAGGACTGGTTCACGAAGGTCTTGGATGTGTTTGCTGTTGACAAGCTCCGCGGCCAATTAACGGCTCGAAGGGTCTTGTCATCACTTACCGAGCTGTCCCAGCCCAATCTGGAAGAACATGATGCCCTTGAACGGATCTTCAGGGACTCATTGGATGCGGATGGATGGAGTTCGACCAGGGAGGGTTGATCTGACACTGTTCGAAACCCCCCAGCTAGCGATCAGGCACGCCCAGTTGGATGTAGCTGTACTGTACAGGCTCTTCCAGGAGTCATGCATGAGACTCACAGCAGCCGGTGGCTACAAACGTACGCCGTCGTAGTTGTAACTTTGCCTCTGATGGGACCATATACCTATTCAAGAACAAGGGTGTTGACGAAAGAACATGGAACCAAGATTAGAACAAGGGATTGAGAACAAGGTACAACTCGGACGGTTATAATCCAGAGTCTTGAGGCACCTGTCGCCTTTCTCTTTCGCTTCACAGTTCATCTCTTCTCCCCGCCGGTGGTCAATCTACGCAGAAAACTCGAGGTACCCACACCTGTCTGAAGAACCCACCTCTTCTTTGCCCGGATTAGGGCGTGTCTTAAGGACTTCAAGTCGATGATCGCTCAGAACGCCCAATCGCAAGGCCGCTTCAATGCGTCGTAGGGAAGGTTGTGACCAATCTCCGTTTGTAGTCGACGTCGAAGGTGCTCAGCCAACATCCGTGACCGGAGATGTAAGCGGTGAATTTATCATTCAATAGGCATGAACTTGGCGGAGGCGGAGGCAGGTCAGTCTTACCCTCTAGAGCCTGTCTTTCGTTTGACATATTACCCAAACTCTATAGAGCCTCAAACCGGGGGAATCCCCTGGGTGACTCCTGGATACCCCCGGGGGCACCTGGATTGGCCAGAAGAACCCCCGTGTCACGGTCCAGTGGAACCGCTGAGGGTATTTTGAGATTCACCTTCTTTCGTTCCCGAGGATAGACGAAACCTCATCGTTTGAAAAAAGGGGAAAGGTCAATATAACGCTCTAATCGAAGCCATGGCTCACGATCGCTAATTCTGCGTCCATCAGCACTTATAGATACCTCAAGTCATTGTTTCGGCCCACTCGGAGCAGCGTTGGCGGTCATTTGGGATAGTATCCAACGGTGCGTGGGTGTTTCGTGGGTCCGAATATAATCTAACTCAGTCAGGTCACTCTCGTTTTCGGTATAGTACCAAATTAATCGACGTCGACGGACACCTCTTCAACTATTCTCTTGCTCACCCCAGTGTTCAAGCTACATCGCGGGATCCGAGCTCGGTGGGACAGCGCTAACGGTTGGGCTTCCGCAGCGTGCAAGCGGTCGAAGGAAAAGTAACAGCCTTACGAAAGAGTAGGCAACTTGAACAGCAGGTACGTCCCTCTTGTTTAATCAACATAATTCATTCAATCAGGAACAGGAATAAACAGCTCTCGGTAGACTACGTCTCACCAAATAACGAACACCAACGATAATTCGTCAGTAGCATCGAAGAGCTCAGCAGGCACTATATCTACCGCCTATCCCGCACCAAAGTAACAGGCACCGCAGTCATCAGCGACGTCCGCAGCCCACTCTCAATAAGCCCACGTTCCGGCAAACAAAGCCTCAAAGTCGACTGTTGTTCTTTCAGAATGCGGCGCCTCTCATCCTGGGGTAATACGACGGAAGCAGCCGCACTTGAAGAGGCGTTGATATAAAAGTAGACGCCTGCCTCGTGTTGAGTGAACTCCCACCGCACCGAGTAGGTAACGCATTTCGATTTTTCGGGAGAATTGACGGTGATTTTGCATTCGGCTTTGATGTGGGGGTTGGATGGGTCCTTGGAGAGGTCAGTTAGACTCCCTTCGACAAAGTCGCCGGTAGAGGTGAGGGTGCAGCCGGATTGCAAGGTTTCCGCGAGTTTGGGAGTGCCGAGACCGTATAACCATTGGAGGGAAAGTTTGAGCATCATGACGTCTTGTTGAAGAAGTGCTGAGCCCATCTCGAAGAGTATCTAGTTTGAATGGAGGTTGTTTGGAGCGTAGGAGCAGGGGTGTGACGGGAGGTGGATTTCTCGACTAGAGACGACGGAGGAGAGGAAACGAGTCGCAGGGGTGGGGGCCCTTTAAACCACGACGGGTGTGTGTCCTCAGGTGGCAGCCCAAGACCGCTCCCACTCGCTGCCACCTAGGACAAATCTATAGGCTGTAGTAGCTAGAATGGCATGTATAGAGCAGCAGGGGGAAAATCAAAGCACCGTGACATACACACACAATAGCGATCAGCGGTTGCTGAATTATCATGCTCGTAGTATCGACAGCAGGAAGACAATGATGCAGCCACCATCCATTGGCTTGTCGGGCGATCCCAAAAGATGATTTCAAAACCCGACGTGGCGAGATGTGAGATAGCCAGTCTTCTACCAGATGGAGCCCAGAGAAGGCGCCTCTATTCAACCTTTCCGTTGGACAAAGTCGATAGACAGGCCGCTCTCCACTGAAGCCAAGAGCTCAGTGAATACGGAGCACAATCCCTCTTAATGTCCGAAGAGGAAGACAAGATTGTTAGCATAAAGCAGCGGAAGCAATGCGTACGCCTGGAAAAACAATGGCAACTGGTTCCGGCCAAGACTCTACCTTATGACAGTACAGCAGAGAGCTTCTGTGGTACACCGGTTGCCTGGTGTTTGAACCACCACAAAGAGAGAATCTAGAAAGTTCGATTCGCGAGGACGAGCCCAAGCTACACCTGCTTAGCTAGTCAGCGAAACTATTTTATATTGATTTTGTAGCGAAACGTACAAGAAATTCCATTTCGATTAGGCGAAAGACAAGAGAATCCAAATAGAGTACAAGGGTAAGGGGAGGTATAAGAGAGAAGCGGAAGGAAGAGCGAGAGTCGTCTATCTCTTCCTTCCTTCCGCCTACTCAACAGAATACCCCCACAAGTAGAAGAAATGGAAACAAAAGAATCGTTATACACAGAAGAATTGAAGTAGCGGCGGAGAGGCGAGTTGTGCACATATGACAGTACCTTACACCCGTACTATACGCATCAGCCCACATTGCTTAAACCCCGTTGTTAACGGTCTGG